>JAOBBC010000022.1:4669743-4681142 GCA_025388495.1 Curcuma longa
CGATGACCTAGACTGCTTCATCGTTTATGGCCACTTTTGCATATCTATCTTATTATTCTCTTTAGCAATTGCATCCTGCCATCATCACACGTTAACAATGAAGAAAATTTGTATTGTTCCTGGCAGCAGTCCTCCACCGATCTTTCTTCGGATTTAGGACAAGTCAAGCGTTTGAGTTAGTCAACCAATGAGTGGTTGACTTATCATAGATTGTTTATGAGGCTGCAGCAGCAGCAGCTACTGAGCTGGAAGGATAGATTGATTAAGAAGAATAGACAATTTGGATGCTCAATTTAGGAGTTCGAAACAAGTGGAGGTCCATACCATATTCTATTAGACCACATAATTCCTGTCCTGGGTCCATAGAGCATTTTAGGGGGTGATTAATACTCTTTAACCATTATGAGGACAGCGAAATCAAATTTGTCGTGTCGATGAATGATAGGGTTGTGCCAGGTCTGTTCCTTGAAGTGGCACCTCATGAGTTTTCATTTTTCGGGGAGGGAAAGGGATGGATTGTGTGTTATGATCCATCAAACTTGTAGTCGGGAGTGTTTAGGGTTTAGGGTTCATTTGCCCTCACCGAAAGGCATGGTGCAGATGAGAAGAGTATTTGCATTTGTATAAATTTTTATTTTTTAAAAAAATTGAAATCAAGTATCCAGTTTTTCGGATTGATTAGTTTTGAAGATGATCGATCCGGGTTTTCATAAATTTTCGATCGGTTATTAAGGTAAATTAAGAAATCGACTAATTCTAGATAAATTTGAAAATGCTCGCAGTGGGTGATCCAACAGTCTAGTGTTTTTAGGTCAATCGTTCATCGAAAGAAATGCATTTGATAATTCATTATAGTTAGAATTTGATCTTTAGATATTTGAGAAATTATATAGGATACTTCCGTTGCATCGTAGCCGTGAGGATTGTATTTGCATAATTTGTTTACCCTCGCAGAAGGATGAGATTGTAAATGGTCCATATTAGGCCTCATACCTATTTGAGCTCGTCTCGACGTGTAGTAGTTAATGGCTAGCCAAACTTATTGCGTTAGGAACGACGTCTACGTTAGCTGAAAGAGAAGGATACGATTCATCCAATTGATTTAGTCATTTTTTAAAAACATAATTATGTGCTAAAACTATTGTGCCCTTTTTGTGGCCAATATTTTGATTATGAACAACAATTCGGTTGTTAGGAGGTTTCCATCAGCTTATTTCATTGTCTTTGAACAACCATTGGAGCCACTTGTATGTGCTTTCTTAATCCAATCACAACCTAATCATTAAAGAGAATATTGTTCTTGTTTGAAAGATGAGAAGATGATTTAGGACACTTCCATCATCATGATTTTCTTTTCTTTTTTTAATAATTGAAGTGTCTAGATCCTTAATGCCTTGTGTTCCGGTTGGATGTCGTGGACAATCAAGCCATCAATCAATAAAATTTCAACTCATGCACAACTACCCTCGTCGATGAAGAGATTTGAAAAGAGACTGAACAGGAGGGTTAGATGGGTGTTGGAGATTTCAGACAGGTCACTTTGACGCTTAAGTTAATACTGGTAGAGGAAGATGTAGAAGAGAAAGTATGTGAAGTTGCTAAACTTGCTCTGAGAGAGTTTTTATATCTGTGGGAGGGTTTATATACTTACGAGAAAGGAATCTCCACGTCGACCTGAGGGAAGACTTTTGTCGAGGCTGAGGAGACCAATTCTGCAAGTTGCTGATATGGGGACCCCATATGTCATAACCTCTTGTGGCTTGACATTACTGATTATTCTTACATTTTGGTTATATGCGTAGGCACGAGGGGATTCAGGGAACTAGGCCTGACAATCTCATAATCGCCCTGACCCCTTAGCAGACCTTGCACACTGGGGGAGATTTTGGCAGTTTCTATGTAAGGCGGGGGCGGTGATTGAGATGATGCATGGAGAGACTGAGCAGGCCGAGGGGCCGCCTAATTGAGGGATTCAGAGGGGATGATTGGTGAAGGAACTGAGTCATCCAAGAACCGGACTGCCAAGTTGTTGAGTGGTCGAGTGATTAAGAGGTGGATTGGTTGAGTGGCCGAAGGGCCGAAAGACCGAGACAGTCGAGGTCGGGATGATATGGAGTGGTCGAGACCTAGTGGCTGAGAGACTGAGTGATCGTATGGCCTGGTGGCTGAGACGATTGAGAGGTTGTATGACCGAGAGGCTGAATGACCAAGTGATCGAGTAGCTGAGACGGGATGAGATGAAGTGGTCGAGACCTAGTGGGTGAGAGACTGAGTGACCGTATGACCGGGTGGTCGAGATGACTGAGAGACTGTATGGTCGAGTGGCCGAGATGACTGAGAGATCGAGTAGCCAAGACGGGATGAGATGGAGTGGTCGAGACCTAGTGGCCGAGAGACTAAGTGACCAAGACGACTAAGAGATCGAGTAGCCGAGACGGGATGAGACGGAGTGGCCGAGACCTAGTGGTCTAGAGACTAAGTGACCGTATAGTCGGGTGGCTGAGACGACTGAGAGACCGAGTAGTCGAGACGGCTTAGGTCAGGACAGGGGTGAGTGGCTGAAACGGCTCAGGTCGGGATGGGGGCGAGTGGTCGAGATGGTCCAGGTCAGGATGGTCGAGAGATCGAGAGATCAAGATGGATCAGGTCGAGATAGCCGAATGATTGAGAGATCGAGAGATTAAGACCACTACAAAAATAAAGGTCATTTGCGACGAAAAAAAATCGTCACAAAATCATTTGGCGATGAATTTTATGACGAAGATTTTTTCATGGGTAATAGCTAGTCGTAAAATTCTGTGACAAAAAAAAGTTGATTCATTGCCAATTTTGCGACAAATAAATTTTTCGTAGTCAAATTCGTCGCAGTTTTGCGACGAAAATATTTTTGTCGCAAAATTCACTATTTGTAACTTGCGACGAAAATTTAGTTTCGTCGCAATTTTTGCGACGAATAAATATTTTCGTCACTAATGTCGCGATGAAAATTGATTTCGTTGCAATAGAGAGGCTACAGAAAAGTCGCCAATTTGGCGATGAAAAGAAATTTTGTCGCGACGAAATCCTTGTTTCATCACCAAATTTGGCAACGAAAGAAGATTTTTGTCGCCAAATTGGCAACGAAAATAATTTTTGTCATTAATTTTTCAATAACACAGTAAAATTACGAGACTTTTGCGACGAAATCATTTTCGTCGCAAACCATTAAAATTTCCTACAGATTCATTTCATTCTATGAAAATATGAATCTTGTTTACATATACAACTTCACTTCATTTCAGAACAACCAATTCTTTACATAAATCACAATCAATCAATCACATCCTAACAAACAAAACATCCTAACAAATAAACACATTCAAACAAACAAACATACATCAATGAAACATTAATATCAATACAAACACATCATCATACATCATCATGAATAACATCAATGTTTAACAAACATTCACACAAAGTCTCAAAACATTCATCCTGAATAAATATGTCTGAAAACATCCAATACATCATCCTGAATAAATATGTCTCAAAACATCTAACACAAAGTCTTAAAACATCCAACAAAGTATCCAAATAACTAACAAAGTCTCAAAACTACAAGAAACAAAAAGTATCATCGTCCACGGCATCGGTCTCGAAAAATACTTTCTGCTTCACTTTCTTCTCCCTCCAAGCTTCTTTTTCTTTTCCTACATTAGAAAATAAAAAAAATATTATTTTTTACAAATTAATTATAATATGTAATTACTTCACTGGCATCCTTGGTTTCATCAACTCTGTTCGAAATAAAATAACAATGCCAATCGATAAAAAAAAAAGATTTACAAATGAAAGAAAATGTAAAGCAATACTAATTGTGAGAAAAAATTAAAATGGTACACAACTAGGCTTATGAAGAATCATTATCATCACCGTCATCACCAGAACCAGGAGGAATCTGACTCGGAGCGGAGCCTAACTGAAGATGTTGCATAATAAAATCCTGTTGTCAACGCATTTCTCTCATCTCTTCATCCCTTTGCAAAATTATGTTCTTCAAATTAGAAACTTCTTTAGTTAAGCTTTTTATCTATGCCCTTACTGCTGGTGGGGTGGAAGAAGATGTGCCAGCAACTCGATGAGTTCTACTTAGAGAATCCATTCCCAATATCCTCCTCCCTTGAATCCTTCACTTGCCTCCAACTAGATATTCAAATCATTCCCAACAGAGGGCTCAGATCCATCATTATTATCACTAGCACTTGAACTTCCCTGTACTAGCTCTAGCTCATCATATTTTTCCTGTATTGATGTATTGAAATACAAATACATTTAATAAGTTAGATAAGGTATATAACTATTAAAATCCAATTAAGTTAAAAATTAAAATCCAAATCTTCATAGCTCTAGCTCTATCCCCGCTCCAAGTCTTATATTTCTTTTGAAAAGTGCGGATAAAAGTCTCAATAAAAAGTGGCTCCTTCCCCATTTCCTTAGCCTAAAAATGCATTGTTAAAAATAATGTAATAGTTTAAATTTAATTAGTAATGTAGTATTTATAAAAATTTTACCAATCTGCGTGTATGTTCCTCAATGCTGATGTTGCAAAATTATGTCCTTCAAATTAGAAACTTCTTCAGTTAGGCTTTTTATCTATGCCCTTACTGTTGGTGGGGTGGAAAAAGATATGCCAGCAACTGATGAGTTCTACTTAAAGAATCCATTCCCAATATCCTTCCCCCTTGAATCCTTCACTCGTCTCCAACCAGATATTCAAATCATTTCCAATAGAGGGCTCAGATCCATCATTATTATCACTAGCACTTGAACTTATCTGTGCTAGTTCTAGCTCATTATATTTTTTCTGTATTAAAATATAAATACATTTAATAAGTTAGAGAAGGTACATAACTATTAAAATCTAGTTAAGTTAAAAATTAAAATCCAAACCTTCATAGCTCTAGCTCTATCCCCACTCCAAGTCTTATCTTTCTTTTGAAAAGTGCGGATGAAAGTCTCAATAAAAAATGACTCCTTTCCCATTTCCTTAGCCTAAAAATGCATTGTTAAAAATAATGTAATAGTTTAAATTTAATTAGTAACGTAATATTTATAAAATTTTTTATCAATTTGCGTGTATGTTCCTCAATGTTGATGGAGCCTCCCGCAAATGTTGCAGATGAGTCCCTAGAATTAAATATTTGATTTGCCTTGTTCTGGTGACTCCTTTATTTACTTTTCTCGATTTCCCAAAAATCGAGGATCCTAGCCTAATTTTCATCGATGATGCACGATGATTTTTTCCCCCTTGTCTTGGCATGATTTAGAACATGTCGAATGTGATCCCCATATTTTTTTTAAAGATCCGCTTGATTTTTAATTCTTCAGATAGATCCCAATTAAATATTCATTAAAATTGAAAAATAACAAATGATTATATATATTCAATTTAATTTGATATATCAACTGAAGGAAACATATACCTTAAATTCGTTCCATCATAATTCTTTTGTGGGTATTGGAGTGTTGGTATAGGTCATTGAAGCCCCTCCCCAATAATTATTCACAATTTTATTAATTTCACGAATAACACGTACAAAATTTTAAAATCTATCATAAAATTCTAAACAAATATTATTAAATAAACAAAATAAGATGAAATCTGAATATCCAGAAAAATAATAAGATAACCATTATTTTTAGATAAAATCATGAATACAAAATTATTAAATACTTACGAATCTCCGTGAGAGACTATAAACTTCCGAATATCCTACAACTCGATAGCGGACTGTCTGAGAGAAGGGACTAGAGACTGCAATGGCGATGAATCTGGCGAAGGTGCATGCAATGGTCTTACAGTGCTAGGTGCTGAAGCAGACTGACCATGAGTACTCCGTTTGTAACCACCTTTACGAAACTATCAACCAAAATTGTTATGAGATAAAATAATAAATATTGATTACATGATGAGGAATATGAAAAATTTTACCATATTTGCTACAATATAAACAGGTACAAAACTAAACACGTAAATAATATCACCTATAATGACCTATAAGAAAAAATACAGTGCATTAACAGTTAATTATAAATATTTAACAATAAGATAGTATATAAATAATTAAGTAAGCAACAAGTCATATAAATATGCAGAATAAAACTAAATTACTCATGAAAATTTCATTACCATTTTTAAAAGATCTACTCATTTTTTTATATAATAATATCAAAGCCCTTATTTTCATTGGCATTCTCCTCCTCGTCGTCGTCGTCAGATTCTTCTCATTAATTTCACTTGTATCCATATTTATTACTACTCCGTTGGGATTTCGTAATGTTGAAATAATATATTCTTCAGTCTGAAATGTGTTCCTAACATCCTCTTGTTGATATACAATGTCTTCCCAATGTTTCTCAATCTTTTTCCGTGCTTTACAAACAACCTACCAATAATTTTTGTCACATCTTAAACTAGGATACAAAGCATAGAATACCTGAATAGCTTATTGTGCCAACACAAATAATTTATATCTTTTATAAAATCTCTTATGATTTATTTCAATCAAATTATAGTGTGAATGCACCTTCATTCATCTAACAAGGTCAAATCAACAACATATAAACAAAATAACTCGCATTTCTGATTCAGAGTATTCTACCTCTATAATTTCATTGAGCAAACTATAAAAATCATTGCTTGCACCGCTATCATGATCTGATGACTAAAGATAAACCCACTATTCATTGTACTCTTTTCCATTCCATATTCTTAAGTATGAAAATTATATCAATTTATGAAATATGATGATCAAGTGTGTACCAATGCTTTTAGACCCTAAGAAAGATGAAATAGAAATTCCTGCTTAAGGTGAGCTTAATTATCATGAACCTAAAATCAAAAAAATATATTTAAATGTTTGTATATGTATAAATTATAGTGCAAGTTAGATTGACTACTTACATATGATTTGAACCACGGTGTAAATTCTTCATCGCAAAATCGATCAAAATCTTATGTCGACATTTCAAAATATAACTGTTGAAAAATCTTTCAAAAAAATAAAATAGTGACGATATAAGAAATCAAAAAATATAAAATATATATACTCACTCGAAATATGACGTGATTTTTGGATAATTCAGTAAAATATATGTTTGGGTTGTATGTTATTCTTGACCAGTTAAATATCTCTGCTTATATTGTTCACTTGGTCAACCAAAATAATTAAAAATTAAAAATAAGTTTAAATTTGGATCAATAGAACCCTCATCATTTCTTCTTAGTATCCACCTTTTGCTCTTAATGTGAGGCTTAAAATAATATGATGCAAAAGTTGTTACTTCCTCTACGATGTATGCATTAACAATAAAGACTTCAACATGTGCTTTATTTTTTACTTTTTTCTTTAAATGATATAGAAATCTGTTTATCATATAAGAAATCATATTAGATATCAAAAATATATAATAAGATTAATAAATATTTCTCCATTAATCAAAATTTAAAATTTTACCTTTTAAATGGATACATCCATCAATAATTGACAGAACCTCCAACTTTGACCTCATATGGTAAATGAACTAAAAGATGTTCCATGGAATCAAAAAATGAAGATGAAAATAACTCGGTTTCCTCCCATGTTTCAATCTGAATGATTTGGATCTCTCTATACATATTGGGCATCCTAAAATTCCAGCAGTACCTCCATCCTGATAACATGTCATAAGCCGAAAAGTCATTTATTGTCCAAAATAGTGTAGTCTTCATTACAAACATCTGATTAGTATGAACATCAATGTAGAAAAATCATCATCACATAATTGTTTCAGCTCTACAATCAGTGGTTGCATATAAATATCAATTAACTTTTTCAAATTTTACGGGTCAAACACAACCAATGTTAAAAACATATACGGTGTTTTCATACACATCCCAAGTGGAAGATTATACGGAGTTAATATAACTGGCCATTAAGAATAATTTCTTCCTAATTTGCCAAATAGAGCAAATTCATCAACACAGAGACCTAATTATATATTCTGAGTTTTCTTCGCAAATTCAAGATATGTCCTATCAAAATTTTTCCATGCTTTTGCACCTGATGGATGACACATTAGACCCTCTTCTATTGGATGAATTGCGTGTCAAATCATGTATTCAGCAGTGGCTTCTGATGCATAGAGTTTTTATAACCTAGAAGTTAAAGGCAAATAAAACAATTGACTATATGCTTTACGTCGTTGTTGACTCTTATTGATTCTCTTGTACCTAGCTTGATTATAAAATTTGCACACATCTGCATCTTGATCTTCTCCCCAATATATCATACAACCATCTCTGCAAGCATCAATCCTTTTCACTGAAAGACCATGTCTTTCACAAGTTTTTTCATACTGTAAAAATCATTAGGCATTATGTAATCACGTGAAAGTACCTCTCCCATAACTTGAACAAAATTATTAAAACAATCTTCAGATACATTGTGTTCTGCCTTAACATTCAATAGTCTTGTAGTGAGAGATAATTTAGTGTGACTGTCACAACCAGCCCACACAGGTTCATCTGCAATACTTAACATTTCTTGAAATTTAAGATATACCTCATTATTTATATTTTCATGAGCACGTTATTCTTGTACCCCCTCCAACGATGATGTATAAGTAGTAAATATTTGTTCATCTGTTGAAGGACAACTAGAACTTACAAAACTCGGATCAGAAAAGAAATTATTATCTCCTACATCAACTACCATCCTCTGATATGGATTGAATTGATTATATTAGGGTTTGAATCTCGGCGAAGTCGAGTAATACCCTCCTCCGTCATGACCAACTGTAGTTTTTCAATTTACCTCCTCACAGATGGTCGTGGGGCCGACCGTGTGGGGCCGCTGGGGTGGCAGATTTTACCTTTTTGCAGAAGAAAAAGAATTGGTTATAATAACTTTGATCACCACTACTTGAGACTTGTATGCTTTGTCTATAATTCTTGTCAAATATAAATGGTTCACCATGACATGTCCAATTATAATAATTTGGGATAAAACCAGATCTACAAAGATGTTCACGAATTTTGTCACACTTTAAAATTTACCATTGTGACAATTTTTACAAGGACATCTTATATTATTTCTATCCATAAACTCAACATTAGTAGAAGCAAAATCTAAAAATTATTTTAATCCAATAATAAACTTATCAGTTAAATCTATACCTTCAAGTTTATTCTTTTTATACATATAACTCCTTTCTTTCTGCATTTTTTCTATTTTTAATTTATTAAATTATTAAACAAAATTATTACCTATTACTAACTCATTAACAACCATTAGATAAGTCAATTATGTTAAATTATTATAACAATAAGTAAAATTATACCTAAAACAGGTGAATACAATCGAATGTAGCCGAAGACTTGAAGCACACCTCACAATGGGACCTGCACAAATTACAAAGTTATAGTATCTAACAAAGACAATGAATAAAATTATATTGAAAACTAAATAAAATTACAAAGTAGCATAAGCCACGACCCCCGGCGGAGCAGTGGCTTAATCACCGCCCAGCGATCGGGCAGCAGCCTAATCGGCGCCCAGAGGGTCGGTCGACAGCCAGGCAACGACCTAAGCAACGGCCAGCAGCCAACCAACGGGCTATCTCACGGTCGGTGGCCGGCCAACGGGCTAACCTAGGCCCATAGCCGGCCAGCGAACTAACCCACGACCCGCGGCCGACCAACGGGCTAACTCGCGGCTCGCGATCGGCCAGCGAGCTACCTCGCGGTCGGCGGTCTGTGGCACGCTAATTGGCACCCGACAATTGGCCAACGGCCTAAGCGGCAGACGACCGCCTAAATTGACTACCGGGAGAGGAAGAGAAGAAAAGGAGAAGGATTTACCACTTTGCACCGTCACCTAGCTTGTCGCCGTTGTAGTTGTCAGAGGGATCAGAGAGAAAGAAAGCAAAGAAATCGCCAGATCGGGTCGCTAAGGAGACAGTTAGGCAGAGAGAAATCACGCAGGAGGAAGAAGAGAAAGGGAAAGTCAGGGGCGGTGGGGGATAAGTTAGAGTTTTTGGCAACGAATTCATTTTCATCGCTAAATTCATCATCAAATTGGCGATGAATTTACAGTTCGTCACCAAATTGGCAACGAATCCATATTCGTTGCCAAATTGACGACGATTTTAGCGACAAATATTAGTTTTCTGATGATTTTCACGACAAAAATTATTATATCACAACTTCCGCAACTAAAGTATTTTTGTCGCAAAATTCGTTGCAAATCGGTGATAAATCTTTGGTTCATCGCAAATTTTATTGTCAATTTACGATGAAATATTTTCATCGTAAAATTTCGTTGCTAATAGCCTATATTTTTGTAGTAGACGGTCCAGGTCGAGACTAAGGTGCTAGTCTACTCAATGTTATCTATTGACACATCTACTCGTCCCTTCTCATTTCTGCCACGTAAGATTAATGAGAATCTGCCACGTCACCTCGAAGCACTGATAATCTAAAGGATAAATTATATACGAATCATACATTTTCCACTACTTGCTCTTAGGAGAAAAAATTAGACCTACGGATTTTAAATTTATCAGTAGATCAAATTTAACTTGTTTTCTTATCCATCCAAATCGAACGGAATTAACTTTCCATCCGTCGTCGCAACTTCATCTCGACCTCACCGTCACAACATCTCGACGACGGGGCTACAAATCGGCCATGGCTTGGCCCGCCACAAGGTTGCATGGGATGTACAACCTCTCCGCGAGGTGGGGCAATGAGTTGGTCCAGTTCCTTATAACGGCGGAGCTCGAGGACCTTGCGTTGAGAGTTGGAGTGCTGAGAGACGACGAAGGTAGGGCTTGTGATAGGGTGATACTCTAGGACTAGGCGGTCGGACTTGAAGCGGGCGCCGCAGGCGTTGCAAAGCATCTTGGGCCCCATCAGCCCTGTCGATCACTACTACGTCTTGTCGGTCTGGCAGTGGATGCAGTGAAGCCCGTCCACAGAGGCAAGACTGATTGACTCCTTCCTCTTCGTGACCTTCTTGGGCGGGATGCATGCGTTGGGGGCGCGATGAGCTCCTAGTCAGGGGAAGGTGAGATGAACGATGGTTGGGATATGACCAATAGCTCGGAGGATTAATTACTGTTGAAAAGTAAACTTAATTATGGATAGAAATGATGTGGTAGCGATATGAATGAGATGGAAAGTTGATATTGATAAGATAAGAATTAGTGGGGATAAAATAGATGAGGTGGAAAGATGATAAAATAAAATGGTCTAGATTCAATGTATTTGAGGATAGTGCTTATCGTTTATCCAATAATCCTATAAATATGTAATGTTTCTAAGAGATTGAACATGAAAAATTTGAGTAGTTCACCTATATCTCATTTGCCTTCTT
>JAOBBC010000022.1:4925584-4936330 GCA_025388495.1 Curcuma longa
TCAAAACACAATTAACTAATCAAAGGCAATTGACTACAACTCCAATTGATGCAAGAACTAAGATAGGACTCAGCCGACTAACAATCTGAAACTCAAACAATAAATGATACAGAACAGTAAGCAATGGCACGGAACATGGAATTCAAATAGCTATGTGCTAATTGGATTTGATAACTCAACTAATGAATTAACAAAACCTATCAAAACAAACAACTGATGTTTCTAGCTAATTAGATTGAAAAAATAGCATCGTTTATCAGATTCAGAAATGTATTGCAGAAACTACAGCAACTACAAAAGCTAAGCTAAAACAAGGTAGCTCGGATTCTTCCCTCAATCGATTTCTTCTTGCCGTCACACAAGAACCGATCAAGAGACCAGAAATCTCAGATTAGCTTCTCACGAACCAAGCTCGAACTGCTCTGATTCAACTCCCGATCGATGCAGCTCTGAAACCCTCAGAAACACGCCGAACAGAGCCGAAACGAAGATTCAACATTCCGACTGAAAATCCCTTGAATCGCTAGCACATTGAAGTTCAGGAACCATCAAAAACCTTTGGAGAACCCCTCCTAATATTCTTGAATGCTCCGATGGATTAAATCCAAGGAAACTGGCTAGAATTTGTGGCGGAACAGACTTATCCGACGAAACCCCCACCGGACGAAATCACCATCAATTGCTGCCAAACTAGGGTCGTGGTTGCTCTCTGGAATCCGAGGATCGAATTGGGAGGAAGAAATCCGAGCTCCCGATGAAAAAAAACTAAGAAAAATGAAGAAAATCAACGAAGACGGCGCTGCTACAGTACCCGCGCTATAGTAACTGCGATTTTCAGCACTGTAGCTTTCTCTTTAAAGCTAGGTTACTGTAGCAAACAGTTTGGTTGACTTGAGTTTAACCCGGGTTAGCCTGTTTTGATCAAATTCACTCAATTTAGCTCCAAATTGGCTCCGATTCGCATGGGTTCCATCCTAATCGAACTTGAGTCTTGATTCATGAAGTTGGATCGATCAATTGGGTCAATCTTGGCTTGATTCGATCATGGTTGAGCTCGATATGGGTTCAATTTGAGCCATACAACCAATTAAACTCAATTAATGTAAAATTCATCATTAAATCATGAAAATTATAATCAAGCCTCAAATTATGCAATATATCACAAATATAATCAAATTAAATCATTAAACAATTTATTTTCATGAAAGATCCCAAAATTGAATCGATAAAGTGTATAAAAATTCTAACTCATTAGTCGACAGATATCACTTCCATCATATGGAAGGGATAGATCTCATCTACATCACTCACATCCCTCCGCATAAATTATTACATACCAAGTGATCAACTTTATAGTTCACCTTATTACAGGTGATATTTGTCGATATTAAAGTACACAACTTCTTATATAGGGTAACCGTAATGACTTCAGATCTAAGGACTATTTATACTAGTAGTCACTATGAAAATGTTTATAATACTCATATAACAATTCATGAAACATTCTCATAGCGGGTCAATTCAGTACATATTTTCTAATATATACTCATGTATCAACTTGATATCTTATATCCATGACTTGTAAGATTAAGTCATCAGTTGATCTACATGCTAGTCTCAACACATTAATATTGCCCTTGTATATTAAAGTTTAACAAGGAATAGTTAAAAGTAATATTCTATATATATCTACAATCTCTCACTATCAATTCAACCAATTAATATGTTGTAGACTAGAACCTATTACCCTAAGATATTATTATACCTATTCATCTAACATAGATCTGAAGTATATATAATAATCATAAACTTTATCTTTTATTAACGAAATATGATACAAAAATTTTCTTATCAATCATCTCATAATTGGCTCTAAAGGCTAACACTAACAGATGAAACACTAGATTATACTTTCTTCAGGTGTCCTATTGCAGCACCCTTTAGGACAAGGTGAAGACATGGTTGCAACTATGAAACGAGATTGTTAGTGCAATCTGTAAGATCGTTGAGAGTGCTAGAGGGGGGTGAATAGCGCTTTTATAGCATTTTTGAATTTCATAAAATGCTCGTAAAACCTTGCAATCAGAGAAGTGTAGAATGCAATGGAATAATAAACGATGCAAGGAAAGAACACATCGATATTTACTTAGTTGACAGCCACAGGTTGCTACTCCAAAGCCCACGATCAAATGATCATTTTCGATGGACAATCAATTATATAACTCCCCTCTTACGAAAGAGAGTTAACGATTACAAAATGTAGGATCGGTAATAACGATACCGTCCTTATAAAATTAAGCACAAATTAGATTACCGAAAGAGTGAAGATGTCAACTTCTGGTGCAGCTCTTCGGTGTTATGATGACATTCCTGGGGGATGCTTCGCGTGCCAATGGTCGTCACTTGAGTGTTGAATGATACTCTAAGGGGTCTCCCTCGAGGATCTTTTATTAGGCTTTCCGGGTTCCTGGAAGCCTTTCTAGGCGTCTCCATGTTGTTCGTCGATCCACCATCGGTGCTGCTGACTCGGCATTTTCAGGCGCCTGTATCCCTTTTCAGGCGTCTCTATGCTGACATAGATGTTCCGGATGAACCTTTGACTCCGCAATGCCTATCCAGATCCGGGGGCCTGAAAGCTGAAGTGTTTCGACCATTAGGACTCTGCCACCTCACTACTTCGCTGGCCCCATTCTGTTGACGTCCAATCACCTGGAACCCTATCCGAGCGCCTGGAGTCCGATCGTCTAGATCCAGATAAGGGCGCCTGAAACATAAAGTTCCTGCCCCTCCTTTCCTGCATTATAACTTAGCACAAAAATAAAAGATAACATGAAAGTTAAATAGTTGTTAAACTGTTTTGGTCTTGACTTTGGATTTTCAATAAAATCCTGGGTCAGACGTCTACTGTTCCCCTTACCGGGAACGCGCCCTCACCCACTCCACTCGGGAGAATTTACCTGCTGCCAACCAAGTCCTCTAGACTTATTGGACTTTTGCTTAGCCTTGATTCTCGACCCTCAAGATTTTCTACTAGACATCTGGTCCACCTGATCTGTCTAGACTTCTACTGCTAAACATCTGGTCCATCTGACCTGCCTAGACTTCCACTACTGGACATCTGGTCCACCTAACCTATCTAGACTTCCACCTGGTGCACTTGATCCGCTAAGTCTTCCTGCTTAGTCCTTGAGACCAAGACTTCCCACCTAACCCTCCAAGTTAGGTCTACCTAGTCTCTAGCCAGAACTTCCACTACCTAGTATCCACTAGGTTTTGCCTGTGTCTAGCCTCAACTAGGACTTTCCTATGCTACTTGCACACTTAGATCAGCTCATCAGTAAACATCACATACTTAACTTGAACCTCTTACCATTATTAAAATTAAGGTTCGATCATCTGGTGCTCCCTGCACCAACACAATCTACCTCCAGGGTTTCGATGTTTGATGATATACATAGGTCTGGTCAGTTTGACTAAGAATTGATTCAAATAAGACTTAATGTTTAGATGTGAGTAAAGTCTAGTCGGGTCAAAGTTGACTAGATGACTAGCAAGGGAAGTTCTAATTGGAGGCTAGTCAAAAAGTCCTGGTCAGTGAGACTAGGCAAGAAATCTTGGCAGATCAAGGATACCAGGTGGGAAGCCTAGGCGGGTCAATGGATCAGATGTCTAGTAGGTTGATGGGTCAGCGAGAATCGGACATTGAAAGGAAAGTCCTGGGGGTCAGAGGATCGGATGCTGAGTCAGAAGTCCAAGCAAGTAAAGGGTGACCGGATGTTTAGCAAGTGGGAAATCTACCAAGTGATTAATCATAACTACAGATTAGGTACTCTAAGTGGGTTAAGGGTGATCGAATGTTTGCAAAAGAAAATCTTGAGAGAGTGACCCTAAGGTAAGCCTAGTAGGTTAGACCTACAGAGTAAGGCTTAGGTAAGCCTAGTAGGTCAGACAGACTGTAGTTAGGTTTAGGTTATTTGTTTGTTTGTTATATACTTATCTTATAGGAACCAAGACCTGAAAGCAAGACTAAGGAAGCATGATAGAAGCAGCAAAACCAAGCCTGGAGTCAACTCAGGTCAAACTGAGTTGAACCAGCTCCGAGCGCTTAGATCATATTCTAGGCGCTTGGATAGTCCAGGCGTCCTAGTCTGGTCCAAGCACCTGAACCAAGAGTAGCTTCGGGCACCCGAATCTTATTCCAAGCACCTGGATGATCCAGGAGCCCTGGGCTGATCCAGGCACCTGGGCTAGGATGAGAATTAGCTTGGATAAAGACTGACAGAGCTGAATCAAATTGAATCAGTCTGAGGCACCCAAAAAGGGATCTGGATGCCTGAAAGAGTCTTTATAAAGCCTCATCGAGCAGCATCAAAGAACAATCAACTCACAACTACTCTCAGATTCTATGGTGCTCGTGAACATGACCGAAGCTTTGCTCGTACAACTATGGAAGTTCCAGGAGGGGTGCACTGTACTCAGGACTTCCACATCGACTCGACTTGAGTGTTTGTATTTAATTTGACCTCAATGTATTCTTTATGCTTCATATTTTCTCTTGTACTTCGACTGTAAGACGAGTTCTTCACCTCTAGAAAGAGTTTCAAAAAGAAGACCACTAGTGGGCGGACACCTCTCATACTTAGGTTTGTTTCAACAGCGACATAAAAATTTGACATAAAAGAAGTTCTTCATGACATTATCAAATTTTTATGTCACTGTTTTAGAGCTTCTTTTAAGCCATATAATGAGTTCACTAATCTACAAACTTTATTTTCTACATTAGGACAAAGAACCATTCAGATTGCTCCATATCAATTTCCTCTTCTAAAATCTCATTTAGAAAAATTATTTTTATATCCATTTGATATATTTCCATATTCCATAGAGTGGCAAAATATCAAAGTAATCAAAGTATTCTCGTTGTCGATAACCTTTAATTACTAATCTTGCCTTGTACTTATCAATAGTTCTATCTGATTTCATTTTCTTCTTGAAAATTCACTTATAACCCAATGATTTACTTTCTGGAGGGAGATCCATCGGTCCCAAGTATGATTTTACAAGATTAAATCAATCTGAGATGCAATTACCTATTTCCATTGAGGTCCAATAGAAGAACTTATTGCTTCTAAATAGCTTTGAGGTTTACTTTCCATCGTGAAAGAAAGAAAATCTAAACCAAAGGATTTTTCTACACAAGCTCTTTTACTTCATCTGAGCTTAACCTCATCTAGTTCATCTTGTTCTTTTGTTTCATATGCTCATTTTTAGGAACTTACTTCCTCTTTGGAGTTAAGCAGAAACACCTGTTCAAAGAATGAAGCTTTCCTTGATTCTATTTTCGTGTTCTTGTGTATTTTAAGTATTTGAGATTCATACACAAAGAACCAATAAATAATGTTGTTGTGTGCACATCCTACAAATATGCAATCAATAGTCTTTGGTTCTATCTTCATCTTTTTTGGGTTAGGCACAATCACTTTGGTAAGACACCCTCTCACTCATAAGTATTTGTAAGAGAGTTTTCTTTGTTTCCACAACTCATATGGATGTTTATCTATTTTCTTATGGGGTATCTTATTTAAAAGGTAATTAGCTATTAATACAGCTTCCCATTACATGTTTTCTGATAAACATGTGCCAACCTCCCCTAGATCCATGGCCGAGGTTGGGACCCAACCGAGCAGAGGTTAGCGTAAAAGATTGAGTAGAGGTCGACGCATGAGATCGAGCAGAGGTTGGTGCATGAGATCGAGGTTGGGACCCAAGACCAGGATGAGGTCGGTGTAGGAGCCCGAGGTTGAGACCCGAGTATGGGGAGAGGTCGGCGCACGAGGCCAAGGTCGAGTCCCATGGATCCAGGGCTAAGGTTTATCAACTAGCTACCCTTCGGGATTTGTCTAATCCTCCTTGATCTTGCCTAATAACTTCACATCACTCCAAATCTAGAGCCACATGCCAACTCTGGGCTTCCACCGTATCATTGTGCATGCAGGATGATTGGCCATTCCTAAGCCATGGGAGGCCATTTTTTATCAATGTTTGTTTTCATTGCAGTATATGTTTCTGGGTCTCTATATCTTAGCTCCCATAAAAGCCTAAGAAGGTCATCATAATCCTTTTTGAAATCATCTATCACCTTTGTTAGAGCTTTTTGATGTGCATTGTATGCTTTTCGATATAATATGTCTACTATAAATCATCATCCTCTCATCTCTCTCTGAATCATTTTGGGTTTTTAATCATCTATAGATAGAAAATGACTTTCAATCTGAGAAGCTATAAAAGAAGTTATGCATGTAGGATGATCGACCATTCCTAAGCCAAGACCACACTGGTGTTCATTTAAATATTTTATAACAGTTAACTCTATTTCTCCCTTTGCAATTATTTCCTATGTACAATTTTCTTCATCACAAATTGTTTTAACTTTGGTTTTTCTAAGTCCTTTATTTTGTAAATGAACTACATCTTCATAGCATACTTAGCAAGTGCATCTTTAAAATATTTTTAGGTTGTGAATACCTACACAAGAATCTATAGTTTTTCAAGTTAATACTACTGCAACTAAGTGGAGTGAAGAATATGAAAGTTAAAGAAAAATACATTACATGACTACTTCAATTATGTGTGGATTACAACGTCATTGAACAAGTCAAGAACCCCTTTGTAGCAACTACGATTTCATACTTTATACAACGTCAAGTCTGTGATATAGCAGTTACGGTTCAGTAGCTGCTATAACATGATTGAACAAGTCAAGTTTGCATTGTAGCAACTACAACACAGTAGCTGCTACAATGTCAAGTTTGTGTTGTAGCAGTTATAGTTCACTAGTTGCTATAATGAGACTAACCAAGTCGAGTCCATATTGTACAACACTCACCCATACACTCCATGCAAGCATACCAGACAAATGGGCCACTCAACCATACCAATAACCAAAGCAGACATTACATTAGTATTTCAAATAAAGTTTTTTTAACTTATTAAAGATTAAGCTTTACATTATCTTATCCACAAAAAAACATCACTCCCGTCTGGTTCTTGCCCTTGCAAAGTAATAAGTGTTGAGTTTATTACATAGGCATCTTCAACTAATAGAAAAGCATCTTCAAGGTCACTATTACTAACAGATCTATTGAATAGTATATATCATTCACTATAAATTCATCAGTGAAGACTTCTCTTTCAATTTTTGCTAGCATTCTAATGTTGTAATATTCTGGTTTAGTCCACACTTCTTCTTTCAAATTGTATCTAAAATTTATACTTTCTCCAGTACTCACCACAATACTAGCAGAACCGGAAGATGACATTTTACTGTCATTGGTATTTATGTTTGATGTACCATCACTAAGTTGGTTTTGTTTTTGTGAATCATTCAATTCCATCTTATGCAAGAGCAATTCATCAAAAAATGGATCCTTGCATTGATGCAACCCCAAATAATAATTACTTCTATTATATATGTGAAAATTGCTATAAAACACTGACCAAGTAAAAGAAGTCAATACATCATCATATATTTCTAAATTTTTAGTTACACATTTCAAAATTTAACATTTCACAAACAAGCAACTTAAGCTCGTAACCACATAAATTTTTGATTGATTCAGGGTATTGTCAATAAAACTTTAAAAACAACAAAAGGGAAGACAACTAAGTCCAGATGCATAACATTACCAACACAAGATAATCGACAATAAGTAAACCATGCTGCTAAGGTTCCATATAATGCTAATCTATATATCATATTAATTCATTTACAGATTAGTAGTAGAAAACTTACATGTTGTTCATGAGATTGATTAGAATGTAAAATTTCATCTACACTATGATTTCAACTATCACTGCTAGCTAATGTAATTGGTTTTTCTACAATGCCAAAAACAATTATTAGATAATATTACGAAGATGTTCCACCCTACAATATTGGTAAGGGCAATTTGAGATGTTACCGTCGCCTACACCATCTACAAATTATCTGGAATGTTAGTTGATAGAATTTAATGAGTACTTTAAATTTTTTAACCTACCGTTATAGTTACTTACACCTAGCGGCCAACACCTCGCCTGAACCCTACTCTAATACAATAACAGAGAACTAGCAAATTGAAGCCACTGTTTAGAGCAAGGTTTCGTTGGTTTCAACTTCATGTTTAGGAGGGAGGCGTGTCGTCGGGAGCAGCTGCCTCTTGAAGATTATTTGTGGGAGAAGAAGCTGCAACTGAGCTACGTTTGTTAGGTTTTCTCTGATCATATTTTTCGCATACAATAAGCTTAAAAGTTCATCGAATATGCAACTCCACCGAAGCGATGATTTTAACATATGATTCGTTCCTCGTTTTCTCTTACAAGACGCTGCACTATTCGTCAAAAAATATTAGGCACCAGCTTGACATTTGCCAACTTCTCTCCGTTCGGCTTTTTTGCTCAGTAGAAGATCACCCTTCGTTAGATATTATGTTGCACCATTCGTCAACCGTTGAAGATCATCGGTCGTCAGAAAATAAGTTGCACCGTTCGTTGGCCGTCACTTTTGGTTTAGACGAAGGTTACTTTCTCCGAGAAATACTTTAGAACGCAGTTCAGAGTGGTCTTTGCTTTGGACGCATGTGATATTATCATGCCAACGGGATCAAGGGTAAAATGGACAATAAACCCACTCTAGACTAAATAATTTGGGCAATCTCAAAACTACCTATGCAATTTAGATAAATCACATAACCACCTACGCGGTTTGGGAAATTATCATTATCTTTTGAAAGGTTCTTTTTGTTTTGAATTCTATTTTTATTTTCTCTTATATTTAACTATTTTAATCTTTTGTAATGATAAAAAAAGGTTTTTTATATGAGGTTTCTCCACCTATTTAAAGGAGAATTTTATTAAAGTGAGATTTTCAAAGAATGACACACCTAACGAGATAAGTAGGGTGCAGAGTAAGATTAGGGTTATGAACCATTTTAAATGATTTGATAGCATTGGTTTTATTTTCATTTATGATTCCACTACATATTAACTGATTGGTAATGCATTTTGAGTCTCGTTTTAAGAATAGTTGATCAAATTTCAAGTTTTGACCATTCACCCTTAGTCATGTCACTATCCTATAAGGTCATTACACTAAAAAAAATAAATTTGGGACAAATTTAGCAATGAATTTTATAAACAAATTTGTCATAAAAGTATTTACGATGAACTTTATGACGAAATAATTATCACATCGTGAATAAGTTATCGTCAAGTTCTGCAATGAAAAATAAAATTTCATCACAAAATTTTATAATAAATAATTTTTTCATCGTGAAATTCATCGCAAAATGGAATTTTTTCATTGCAAAACATAGTGACTTATGATATATTTGCGAGGAAAATATTCTTTTCACAAAATGCAACTTTTTCTAAAGATCCTCTCCATTTCTGTATGTTATCGTGTATACAATAATATATACAAACAATACAATCAAACCTATTTATGTCAAATCAACATACACAATTTCAATTCATACATTATAACAAATATATACATACAACACAATAACTTACATAATATCTAAAACAAATATAAAATAGTATCAAACATTTAACAATACAATTTCAACTTAAATGGTTGCGGTCGGGCGAGCTCATAGTAGGTGGCGAGCTTGCCGCCAAAGGGGAGCTTGCCTCGCGTAGGGCTTGCGGATAGCATGGGGCTTGCTGCCAGTGTAGGCCTCGTGGCCATCTGCCAGTAGCCAATAGGCTGCTGCCAGCGCCCGATTGCCTGCAGTCATCGACCTGCGATCTACTGTGATTGCCTTGCAACTTGCGGTCATTGGCCCCTGGCCACCATCCTAAGGTTGGCTGCCTGTGGCCACCAACCCTAGGTCGGCTGCCAGTCGACCACCAGCCTAAGGTTGGCTGTCAAGGGCCATCGCCCCGCGGCCTCGCGATCGGCCACCGACCTGTGGCCACTAGCCCAAGGGCAGCTACCAGCTGCCAATGTTGTGCAGGCCTGGGCTGATGATCATCTCGATGGGCAGAGGGGGTGGAGAGGGGAAAGGAGAGGGGGAAGTACCATTAAGTTATCGCGTGCTTCGCTCGTTGGAGAGAACCGGTAGCTAACAAGTGGAGAGGGTGACGGCAGCATTGGGAGATCGATCGAGAGTGGGAAAGAAGAGAAAACGTGGATTGAGGATTTAGGGTTTAATGCCCTAAATTTGATGGTGAATTAGGATTCATCGCAAAATTGATGACGAATTTGATTTTCATCGTCAATTTAGCAACGAATTTGATTTTCATCGCCAATGTGGTGACGAATTTGATTTTCATTGCATATTTTCGATGATTTTTCTTTTGTCGTCAAATTTACGATGAATTAATTTTTCATTTCTAAATTGGCGACAAATGTTTTATTCATCGTAAATTGGAAACGAAAAATTAATTCGTCGCAAATTTGCGATGACTTTTGTGACAAAAATAATTTTCACGATGATTTTAATGGCGAAATTATTATATTGCTAATTCTGCAACTAAATTATTTTTATCGTAAAAGTTATCATCAATTAGCGATGAAATAGTATTTTATCACAATTTTTATTACTAATTAGCGATAAAAATTATTCGTCGCTAACATTCGTCCTAAATTTGCTATTTTTTGTAGTGAATTAATGTGTTTCCAAATTTTAATACTTGCTTGTCTTTCATTGTTTGTTTTGGATAGGTATGTCCATAAATGGACTCTTAGATATCCAAAATTGT
>JAOBBC010000022.1:5327349-5342253 GCA_025388495.1 Curcuma longa
GTACGAGATTTCAAATCATGCAATATAGATAGAAATGAGGTCAAGAAAAGTCAAACTTCTAGCCACACTTTTGTCATTCTGCAAGTAGGTCCAGACCTATTACTTCTCTTGGATGTTTTTTCCCCATCACGTAGCCATCTTAATACAAAAGTTCTTTCTCATTCATCGGCTGACAAGTGACAATCGAGCTATACAATTGATGTTCACCAGAAATAGTCACAAACCTAAGTCATTAGTAATCCGTTCACTTACTAATGAACTTTTTTTCACATTCATTAATGGTCATTCTAAGATTAAAGTATAAATTATTTTGTAAATATAATGTTCCAAGGAAGGATATGGCTCCATTTTGAGAACCTTTCAAAAACTATAGAAACTAACTTCACCTGAAATTCTGCATCAGGAACAAGGCTTTCGAATCCACAATCTGAAAGGTGTGGGTTGATTTCCACATCTAACAAGATATTGGATGACTTGAAATTTTTGTGGACTAGAGATGGTGAGCAGACTTCATGCAGATACCTGGGGATATAATTTCAATATGCATCAGCAAACAGAAGAGTAAAAGGCAAACTTACTCAGAAAGAGGTAGGGTTTCAATCGAAATGAAAAATGCAGCAAAAGAAAGACATTAAATGAACCTAAGGAAATATTTGATTCAAATCTAAGAATTACAAATAAAAAAAAGTGCTTAACCTTATGATGGCACGTGTGTAATTTGTGGCAGGTGCACAAGGCGTAATTGCAAGAAACAGAAATGAGAGAACACAGAAATACTTTGAATCTGTTTGCATATTAAACCACTAGCGAATAATTTCTGTATACTCTTTGGTATGGATTAGTTTTAATATAATATACAAATGTTCAAAAATAGGTGCTTATCGCTGTCCATCTGATAGCTTGATATCATTTCACTTGATGCATATTAGAAAACCTTCCTTATGACATGCAAGGCTGGTCACAAGTTGTGTAGCAAAGCATCTAGAACTAAATAAGACAGGCGATGAATGATACAAAAAGATCGACATAACTGGTCATTCAAACTTAAACCAGAAAGTGGTTTATCCACTCTGTTAGGTAAGAGAAATAGTTGAGAACAAAAAAAAAACCATCCATGGAAGCAATCACACAAAAAAAGCTATCACACATCAAACAAAAATGAATACTTCTAATCCCAGATATATGACACAACAGAATATATTTAGAAGGCGCAAACTAATATCTAACTGTTAGAAATATCACTTTCTTTTTAGATAACAGTTTATTGTCTAGCAAAAAAATTATCAGGGTTGACTACCAGAAATAGAAACTTCTCAAATTTTTGGAATATTTGCTGTACATGAACAAGAAACTCATCTCAGTCCAATGTTTCAGACATGAATATAAATTGCTAATGAAGGTATATAAAACACAATATATGACAACACTAGCATAATATAACAACAACAACAACAACAAATTTTAATGAATTAAAAAATAGAGCAGTATTATTCAAAATGCCTCGTGATCTTCAACCAAAATTATGCTTCAATAAAATTACCTGGACTAGGTGCTTGCCATCTTGCATTTGTTAGTCATATCACTTTATGTTAGGAGTAAAATATATTTTGAATTAACTGTGTGATGTGGGTAAACTTACCTTCAAATTCCCGGTGTTGTTGGATGGTTGACACATACATTTTGAGATGATCAATTGCTTAAAAGAGTTTAAGCCAAGAGTTCTCAATTTAACAAGTTAATCCACAGGTTGAAACTTTATCAATGCAATGGCGGGGCACTTACTTTGAGACCTATGAACAGGGGCCAAGGGCCACATGAAAAAGGATTTTTGCAGTCTTGCTGCAGGCAGAGTACTCTGGGTGAGGGCAAATAACTTGTTACCATTGATACTTCTGACAAGGTTTGCTTCTTCCCAAAGTTCTCTACACAATAGTGCAAATAGGTCTCATTGTTACCATACCTCTCTACAAAACTTAGATCTGTCTCATTAGGTTCCTAAAACACCCTAATCCTATCCAACCTTCGACCATCTTGGATGAGCTGCTTGCATCTTGCCAAATCACAACCCACTTCAATCGAACTATATGGAATCCAGCCACATTGAATCTGTATCCCTACTCGACCAAACTTTCCCTAACTCGATCTCCTCTAGCAAATTTCCCTTAATCGAGGTCCAAGCTAGTGCAAGTGACTAGCATACTTCTATGTTTTTCCTTTGCAATTTCACTATAATGTTGTGCTAGTTAAGTAATTTGCTCATTGCCTTCTTTGAATTAACAATGGAGTCGACATTTCCATGTATAGTAATCATTTTAGTTTATTATGAAGTAGGATTTTGTTTCTGTTATGTCTTAGATAAACCAAACACAATTTTCACCATAATGCTGTGCTAGTTAAGTAATTTGCTCATTGCCTTCTTTGAATTAACAATGGAGTCGACATCATTTTCCATGTATAGTAATCATTTTAGTTTATTATGCAGTAGGATTTTGTTTCTGTCAAACACAATTTTCACCATAATGCTGTGCTAGTTAAGTAATTTGCTCGTTGCCTTCTTTGAATTAACAATGGAGTCGACATCATTTTCCATGTGTAGTAATCATTTTAGTTTATTATGCAGTAGGATTTTGTTTCTGTTATGTCTTAGATAAACCAAACACAATTATCACCATATAAGGGTGAATGAACAAGAGGAAGGTAACAATGAGATAGGTGGTTCTCTGATAAACAAGCCCAAAACAGGACAATGCAAGAGGATATAAGAAGACCTTGAGGGAAGATAACAAGGATGTTGAACATTGCTTGTGAAATTGATCCAAATGCTTGTGCACATAATGAGTTCAGGAGGCAGTTGAATATCACCCATGGACTCAATCAAAAGAGGATCCACATAACACGTATAAAAAATGTGAATCAGATGGCTGAGTATATACAATAACAAGTATGACATTCTTGAAGATTTGTCTAGATAGGTATATTGTCAAATGCTAATTAACACAAAGTACCATTTGCTACTAATTCTTGATGAAAACAGTCTGCAGAAGCAATGATCTCATTGATGAAATGAATTTCCAGATTAAATGAAAAAGAAAATGATAATTTTTCTTACTCTAATCCTCGTGCAGTGCCAAGGGCTACTTTGACACGAGCATTCCAACTCAGTGACTTGCTGTTCTCATATGAGAGATGAAGCAGATCATGCAGCGAGCCATTCTTATAGAATTCATATACCAGCAAATGTTGCCCATGCTCAGAGCAATAGCCAACCAGTTCAGTCAAATTTGGGTGATGCAGGTGTGAGATATTTGAAACCAGTTCAATGAAGTCATCTGATGACTGATTAGGCAAGGCTGAAGAATTTATTTTCTTTACCGCTAGAACCTGTGAAATTGAAATAAGAAGAGAAACTGATAACATGAATCCCTAAGAGAGAAAAAAAGGTCAATGAATAAAGTGTTGGTTACATAAATGTAACTCTATCAAAGCTAAATTATTATGTCCAAGAAACCTCTATAGAATAATCAAGGAAATATTATACAGCTACGGAACAATCTATTATGCATAAAGCAAGCATAGTCAAAGTTTCTAAGCAGACAAATGATAGCCAATATTTTAGAAGGTGTTTCCAAGTGGTAGACCAACTAAATAATGCCTTTTGTAGTATTAACATGCATATAATTAATATCTAGTATTTATTGCTTGCAAAAGAAATGTTTAAGTTAACACTTAGAGTTATATCTCATCATATTAAAAACTTCATCTACAGTTTCACAGTCACAGTAACTATTCTTTCTTAGTGGAGAAAAATCATTACAGAAGTCCTCATTTAATTTCTTCCTGGCACCCATACCACCCAAAGGGACTGCATATGGAAATGCAATGTGGTCCCTTGTCTAAAACACCTAAAAGATCACACATGCAGCAGCCAGGACTGGTTTTTCGAACATTGGCAACAACAATCTGGAAAACTATGAAGTGTGTTACTGTGCATGATAACTCTTTCTACATCTTCATAATAAATGTCTAAACTCTCATTGTACAAATGCATCAATAAACTACTAAGGAAATTTAATAGGTCTTATATGGTACTATATCTGAGAAAAATTATTAGGTCTTACGAGGTGTTCTACTTATCTGGTCCTTTGACTAAAATGCCTAAGAGGTCACATATGCAGCTGCTTGGAGCACTTTATAGAACACTTATATCAACAATCTAGAAACCTATGGAATTGATATCCTTTCCAAAGCTTCAGAGTATATGTCTAAGTTCACATAGTATAAGTACATCAACTTACTGCAGTGGAAACTTATTAGGTCTTATTTGGTAATATATCTGGTGAAATTTACAGATCTTATTAGGTTTTCTACCTTGTATCCTCTAACTTTTGGGGCTACTTCTCTTCCATCTTATCCCTATTACCTCTTTTTCAAAGTGTTGTAGAAGTCTCTTCTTTCAATATAGGACTTTAGATCTCTCACCCTAAACCTTAGGCTAATAAATTTTTGCCTTTGCCTAAGATTACCTTTTGTTTACTTTGCTCAACCAAACCCTAGGACCATTGATTCTCCTTTGCACATCATCAGTCATGGCATCCTACACCAGTACCTTAAATTTAACATGTCACTGGGACCAATTCAAGCTTAATGATTTAGACATTCTATAAGCATAGTTGTTTGAGAATGAGATTCTTATTGGTTTTCATGGAAAGAAAAGACCTTCACATTTACACCTATAGATCAGATGGATACAACTTATTTAGCATGATGGACTGCAGAACCCACCATTTTTATGTGACTTTTCAATAGCAAGAAGACCATGGTTGCTTTCATATTTTCCTCTCCACCTCTACAGATATATGAGATGCTCATGGTAGATATAATCAAATTAAAAGAACATCTCATATTTATGATGTATAAGAAAAATGTTCTAATTGAAATAGGATGATTGTTCAAAGAAGATTTTGGGGCTTTCCAAGGTGGAAGTGCTTGCACAAACGGTTCTAAATAGCCAAATTTTTAACTGAATCAAAACTCTCCTAGCCTTAATTGATCACACCAGATTGCAATTGTTAATTCCATAGTTAGCAGGATCAGTATTCGTTTGGTGATCCATAGGTCAAAAAATTTAATACCAGCTTTTATTGAATCAGTTGGATCAATAGGACCAAAGTCAGCTTTTTTTACAGTTGTCACCTTTTCTTTCATTGCATCCAATTTGACTAATTTTATCCTTAACACCTGCCCATTTCTCTCTCTATCTCTCTTTGTTCCTCAATACAAACACTTTAGTTTTACATGCATGGATGTTGTGGAGTGAGCGAGTGTTAAAGGCATCGATGCCATGTAGCCTCCTCACCAATAAAACATCTTTCCAATATCCCTCTTTGTTCTTTGTTCTCCTTTTATCCCGTCTCTTCTGGTACTTTCACTTATTTTATCTTTCTTTTTATTTTGAATATGAGCAAAAATTAGTAGTCATCTGGTTCTGTTTGGAATTATCTTAATAGCCTCCGCAACCAACTATATTCTCTTCTATCTGATCTATTTTTCTTCAATTTCAATCAAATTTGTAAACTTTAAACTGATTCTGATTTTAGCTGAGAAATCAGCCAAAACATGATTAGCCACAGCCACTCCCCATCATGATCAAGCAATTTTGAAAACCATGTAACTCTAGAATTTTTGGAACACATTCTTCATGCTGCTTCTATTCAAGAATCAAAAACCTTCCAATCTCCACCCTCCACCTAAAGTGTTGCTCGTGCTACTAGACAAGATCACGGAGATGATATAAATAGTCAATCAAACAGACAAAATTCATTCCCACCATCTATCCGCTGTAATTGGACCAATTAGAGTGTTGTGGGGACGAGTTTTAGAAAAACCTTCTACTGGACATGTCAATACCGCTTCAAACTCTAATTCTGCTCCAACATCTTTGAATGTTATTGTTAGTTCAGCAAGCATGAGCCGTTTGAATCATTACTTCACATGCCTCTAGTTTAACTTAATTTGTCATCCACTATTTCAACTTGTAGCACAACTACGTGGTAAAATCCAAAGTTACATGACATTATGTGATTGCTTGACTCTATATCTTCTGATGTAAGCTAATAGGCTACGAAGAGGTTTTCCACCTTTGTACTAAACAGTAAGATTAGCTGCATAGCTCGTTATCATTTATAGACAAAAGTCATCTATGATCCATATCTATATGAACTTATTATCCATTATTATCCTTAAAAACTCCTTGAATTGCTATGCAACTTTTTATCATACTTATTGTGTAGTTTAAAATATGTTGACAAAGGCAACCATGGTGTGGCAAGTCTAATGAGGTTTATTACCCCAATGGTCTGGTAAATGAGTTTGTCAATTTCCCACCATCTCTGACAAAGTTCTAGTGTGAGATGTGTGAGCTTAATAAACACTAAGAGTGTTTCTCCTCCTTCTAGTAATCATATAAATAGTTGTCTGTTTGACATAGTTCATCATTACATATGGAATTCAAGTCCCATCATCAATGATGGTGGTTTTTTTTTTTATTGATCATTCTCATATGGCATGTGTTCGCTTACAATATGTTTCCCTGCTGGTGGGGAAAGGGGAGCAGAGGAAAGGGTGGAGAGGGAGAGAAGTGGTGAGTTGGGGAGAGGGGGAGGAATTCTTCCTGTTGCATATACCCCATTTTGGCAATCAAAAGGGAAAGAGGAGACAAAAGGGTCAAAAGATATGGTCGTCCTCACCTCATCAGATATTTGTGCCATCCATTTTCACTGTGGCATGGGTAAAATAGGATTTTATTTATTTATTTTTTTGGTCTAGCATGCTAAGAGAAGGGATTCAGTGTCCATGTTTAGGGTGGAAGCCATTTTGAGAAAAAAAAAATTAAGCAGCAGAGAGAAATTTGAAACGCTCCTTATTGGATTTCCACAAGTAAATGGAGGAGAGCTCCTCAAAATCAAAACTCTCCTCTCCTAGGGAACCTACACGAGTAACATACCCTTAAGAGTTCTGAGATTGTGTAAAGTTTTCTTTCATTTTTAAACAAAACAATTTCATTTCCATCAAAGCATACACAACTTGTTGTTTCATGTTTCAAAAGGCATCATTCATAAAACCACCTGTACTTGTATCTAGAAACAAAATAGAGCATCATAAAGAACAAGAATCAGCATCTTCTTGATGTTTCATATTTGTGTGCCCCAAAAAATTTTAGGAAGTTGATTATCACTTCATGCTATATTACCATCATGTAACTTCCCTATACTCGAGGTTACAACTCTTCTAGTATCCATAGTATCGACAATCTGCATTTCTTTTACCTTTGAATGTTTTGGTTTCTCTGGTCTTTGTCAATGCTCTTGGACTTGGGCGTAACCAACAAAATTCTAAATTTACTTATTGCATCATGCTTGGACACACATGCACCTAAAAGTCTATAGGTGGAATGGAAAGTGTCACTCTCTTTCTCTTTGCTATCCATCCTTTAAAAGCCTCTACATAAGTTACTTATCCAACCACATAAATTTATGCAGTGATGACTATATTATGTTTACTTATGATATCATAAGGATTATGCATGCTAAATCAATCCTAAGCTTATTAACTTCCAAATAATGTCCAAGTTATATTGATTTAACTAAATTTTTAATAGAGACCATTTAGTTAGCAGCACATACTGTTACATGTTTTTTTATATGTATTGCTTATATTTATATGTAAAATATAGATATGGATTTGTGATAGGCTTAGTAAATTTTATTTAGCAATTAAGTGATAGATTTAAACTTAGTCTAAATTGATTGCTTAGGTTTATTAGTTAAATAAGATTGAGTAAATGATTAAATATAAACTCATATACAATCCATTTGATTTGATAAATATTTATCAATATGAATAATATGTTTTATAAACAATATAGATTGTTCTCTCAGGAGGAACTTGGAAGCTTATTTCTATCTCATGATGTTCAACCTAGCAATCCATAGATGAGATGTTTGCTATTCTCTCACTTGAATCATGGGAGATAATCGTAAACCTATCTATGATGTCAGGCACTTAAAATATCTTCCAGACAGCAAAATGAATTAGTACAAAGCTCGGCAGGCTGGAAAAGGTATATGCTCAAGCGTACACTTCTAGATTACTATGAGATTTTATGCAATTGCTCATAAAATTCTATATTTCTTTTTGTTTCCGTTGTTCAATGATCTTGAATTAGATGCAATGAACTATTGAATGTTTGTCAACATAACAAGTTTGACATGCTAGATATTTAATCCATCTCGAGGTGAATTAGATATGAAAAATAAATGGCTTTCTCTCATAGCTATTAATATGTTGTTGGCTTTGGGAGATCTATATACACTGGGGTGTGGTCACTAATTTGAAAGATATTAAAATACCTATTTTCTACTTCTCGAATTGGTGGGTCATAATACATTCTTTGAGGTTGTTCTATTAGAATATTATGCTTTTTTCACAATCCCTTAGAACTTCAACCACAGCTTATACCAAATGATTCTATCACATGGTCCACTTCAAATGACTAAATATTTTCATACTTCATCCTTAAAGTTCGACTCACTTTCTAAGGGAAAATAGACATCCAAAATGACACTAACATATTAGGTGAGCATATTCAACCAAACAAAAAAGATGGAAATCAATGAAGTATGATGCAGAATGGAGAAAACCTAGTTTGAAGCAAGAGATACCTTTCCATCACTAAATTGTGCCTTGTAAACACGACCAAAAGAGCCTTCACCTACAAGGTTATAGATATTGAAGCTGTCTGTAGCAATCTGCAAATCTGCGACTGAATAAACAGCTGCCTTGATTGGTGTACTATTAACCTTCTCCACAATAGGCTTGTATGATAAATCCTCTTCATCAAATGATTTATGCCTATCAATTGGAGGAGGTTTAAGGTTTAATGGAGCTGCTGGAGGCAATGTCCGTGTCTCTGATGTAGAAGAAATCTGAATTTTCTTCATCTCTACAGAAAATTGTTCATTGGATAAGCACATAAAGTGAACATGAGTGCAGAATATCTAACAAGGTGCATATACTTCAGAGAAATGCCATTAGGAAGTATATGATCATTTTATGATGAAGCATCTAACAAAATGGCAGGAACAAATTTAGAGGAAGAAATGGCATGCAACATCTACTAATTTCAAAAGTAATAAGTATTCTAGTTACCTTTGTCATGAGATATTAAGAACAAGGACCTATAGCAGGTTGTAACATAATGGCAGTTATGTAAGTTAAGCATCTTATTACAATTTTAAAATGAAACAAAAGTTAAATGTTTTTTGTTGAAATCTAAAACAATAATGAATTGGTGTTCAAGCAAAGAAATTTTCTTTTATATGATACATGGTAATTTCTTGATCAATTACTAAACCAGCAAATAGGACATGAAGGTAATACATGCCCAAATTAACTTAAAATTTGGTGTTTGAACAACCTTTGCACCCACATGTTTCACTTATTAGAACTCAATAATGTAGCTACCTATCCCACCTTAAAATGGTAAACATGTGCATTCGCATGATAATGATGTGGTATTCACTTTGGTAGCACTACAAGCTGCATAAATGACATTTAAAACGTGCTTGTAACACGTTATATGTGTTGATGTGATAAATGTAGAGATTCAAGATATGGCTATTGCCCTTGTCTATAATTTGGCATTATGATGATTCCAATGTGGCCAGTATGTGGTTTCTTTACGAGGCATTATGTGAAGGATCTATGAAGCTTACATAAGAATGTGAGGTTCATGTTTGTCATATTTGATCGAATTAATGTATCATGTTAGTAGTCTATCAGTGCTATATAATGAGTTAATGACAGAGATTGAGGCATCAAATATCAGTTAACCAATAAGAGTGATAGTTTTACCATAATGAAGTACCTAAAACACTTTCGATTCACTGTATCAAGGATTAAAAACATCTTGTCTCCCAGAACTCTAACCAGATAAAGAATTTGAACCTAATGTTTTTACTGGTGGATATGTGTTGCACAGATGCATAGTTAAGTTGTTCACTTGCCCAAGCAAGAATTGCAAACTGCTACTTACATAAGTTTAAAAGCAATCATTTTGAAATTTTCCTTGGTACCTTTCTGGCACACCACGTTTATAGTTTAGCCTAATGTCATATACCAACAACCTGAAAGGTGGCGTGTCATCGACAGTTGTGTTCGAGTTTTACCTTGAAAACAGTACTCTTTGTATCCTTCCCTGTGCACTCACAACGTATACACAAACTCAATGGCACAGATGTCTTATGTTCATGATTGAACAGCCAGGGTTGCAGACTAACCCCGAGTGCAAGAACTAATGCCCTTGACACACAGAATGATAAGGCACTGACAACTTCCATTCCCTTCAGGAACATCATTCCTTATTTCCTCCTTTGTTTTGACGTCCTCACTCCCCCAATCTCCAATTGCATACTTGATTTTCCTCTTCAAAAAAGGAGAGTGAATGTGGATGAACTAAACAAAGGTGTGACAATATTAATGACAAAGTTCAATTCAGATACTGATAAGGATGAGTTCTACTTGAATTACTATGTGAGCCCTACTATGTGAGCCATAAGGCAAGCTCAAGCACGTTCTTTTAGCCTTCCAGTTTAGCCATGACAGTAAGCTCCACCCTGACATGGTTTGAGCTCCACCCGATGACAAGCGCCAAAGACCCATCATCAAGGAAAGAGATTTACTGCCAACGCCATCATTGGAGGAGGATAATGCTTTGGTACTCTCCAACAAATCGCTCCACCACACTCTTGAAGCTCAAGTGGCCCTCCACCAACTTAGCTAGGTCCCTTACAACTTGAATGTTGGAAGGAGAGCCACTTCTTAGCAGTGCCACAATGCTCTCAGATGGAATCCTCCCCCATCTTAGAGCATTTATTAGCCTGTTTCTCTAGTTTCAAGAAGGATTACATGTAGACTTATTTGTATTCAGCAGTCATGGTGATTACCATTGAGGTATTGATTTATTCTAGTATAGACTGCTCTAACACTTGTGCCATTGTATTGTGCTAGATAGTGTTGAGTGATATCTATCATTGAGTAGATTGACTTCATAGTCAATGACAGTATGAGTGAAGGAGGTCATTATGTAGCTCAACTACTGCCTGCTGTAATCCATGGTCATATTCTTTAGGAGCCCTAAGACAGCTGAGATCAACATGATCCCGGCAGCAACAGTGAAAGGTTGTCAGTTATTGGATTATAGGAACCTCTGTAGGAGGAATAATAACCCAAGGGTTAGAATTGCAAGCAGCAATGCTGATTGAATTATAAAAGGGAGGAGGATATTTTGTGATAAGGCCTTTTCTCTTTCCTTCTTTATTTCTCCCTAATATGCCCAAAATTTGTATTTTTCTTTCCTCACCCTTCCACTACGCTTTACACACTTTACTTCCCCTCCTCCCTTTCAATTATCCTCCCTCAAAGCAAACCAAGCATAACTCTTTGAAAAGTCCTAAATTAAATGCATTTTCAACAAACTAGGATTTACAATATTTTTGAATCAACTGGAGGCATAGAATCACGGACCTATTTGTAAATAAGTAGGGTCTACTTGTAAGTATATGAACCATAGTAGTAAATCTAAAATGATAAGTGAGATAATATGTATCAACAAAGTAAACTACCTAAGGGAAGAACCATGACAATTCAACATCAAAAAATCAATTACCTTTGCATAAAGTAGCTATTTGTGTTATGTGTTCACGTTTTTGTATAGTACTTTATAACCACCTCTATAGAATTAGTCAATATTTAATTTTTCTCATAGAGTGATAGAAATAATCATTAGCAAAAACCCACTTGTTTGGCTATAAACAAAATAAATTAGAACCATTGTTTGCGCTTTTAGTGGGATAATTATATTTATCATTTCACTACACTGCAAATTTGATTGAACTTGTAGTTGCTTGTTAGCTTATGAGCTAAACTTTGAAGTTTGGACTTCTATTTATGTTCAGTTTTGGAACTCATACTTGAACTTTTAGGTGTATCATGGTGATGTTATTCTAAGAATTATATGGTAGGAATTTATTTAATTGGAAATACTTACACTCTTATTATTTGATCCTATAATCCAAAAAGAGAGACCTTATTTAATCCTATGTGGGAAAGAATGACTGCCTTGGTTGGATTGAAGCAACAAGCCTCAAATTGCCAATACAGAAAAGAGAGCACCATGAAGCCAGTGAATGATAAGTGGAGGCTAGTGAACTGCAACCTTATGGATAAGAAACCACCAAAATAATTCTCTTGCATGCAGAAAATTTACCTTTGGCATCATCAGATGCGAGAGGGGCAAGTGACTGATCATTTTTAGAAAATTGTTCCATTGAAGGTTTGCGTGATTTCCGTCTAACCAAGAAGAATGCAAGTATTCCTGCTATGACCAACACAGATGCAACAATCCCTGCTATTGCTCCAGCACTTATACCAGAGTTGTTTCCACCTCCACTTCCTGAGGAGTTGTTACTCCCAGCAGACCGTTGGCCAGGGTTGCTTTTTTGGCCTGGTGGAGGGGGGTGATAAGGTGGTGGTGGAGGTGCAGGTGTTGAGCTCCATGAATTCCCATCAGTTCTGTAAAATAAGAAATATTAATGACCGATAAAAGGTAATGCAACTTATTCAATCATGTAGTAGAATTCATTATGTACTCACTGAAGACTATTAATTCTCTTTAGCCGATCAGGAATCCATCCAGTGAAATGATTATTTGCCACATTCCTAAAAGCAAGAAGTGCAACCTAAATGTATGGTATACAAATTATTGCTTGCCTATGCAAATGTGAACTTACAAATTCTGAAGGGGAAGATCAGCAAGGACATCTATGTGTCCAGTAAATTGGTTGTTCTCCAAATCCCTGGATAATATAATTAATTGACAACAATTGTACTACTTAAGAAAATGTGTAAGATTCAAATGCCATAGAAGTATAAGCAGCATACAGTGTTGTCAAACTCGACAGATTGCTAAAGCTCGCTGGAAGATCTCCAGTAAGTTGATTTAAAGACAAGTCCCTGCAAACAAATAGTCTTATGAATTTTTGAACATTCACTTACAGTCAAACCTTATACCTCAATGCAAATTGGATAATAATATTCTATCATTTCAATTTTTCAAAAAAAAATACTCTGTGCTCTTTGATCAATATAAGATGGAATATCTGTTATGCATGCCAAATGCTAGCTTAAATATGTCAAAATAGATGTTCCAGAGAGCATTCCAACAGACAAAATGATCTAGTAGATCAGGCAAGTGCTGAAAAAACATGTGCCAATAAAACAAGAGATATGATCAAGAACCAAAGGAATGAATACTGACATTGTTGTGAGATTACCAAGGCCGCCAAACATATCAGTTAGATTGCCCTGTAGTTGGTTATGCGCGAGATTTCTGCAACAATAATAATTGCTTAGTTTGAAAGCGTCAGGAGGTTAAATGCAAACAAAGGTATCAGCCACTTACAGATTTTTTAGTGCCACCATCTGGGAGATTGAATAAGGTATGTTCCCTGAGAACTGATTACCACCAAAATTCCTGCACATTTTATCATCATCAAAACAATCAGATAACAGCTATAAAAATGTTAACGCTGTCTACATTAATAAAACTTACAGTATCTGGAGGTTTGGAGGAAGGTTATAAGGAATTTGGCTACCGCTTCCAATATTATTATTGCTAATATCACTGCATCAACGTTGTCAATTATTTTCTGGATTAAATGCATAATGAAGTACTTATCCAACTCACAGTGTTGTTAGTGAAGTCATGGTTTGTAAATTATATCCAAGCGTCCCAGAAAGTCCCAAATTTGGCAATTTGCTGTAACAATTCAAGGGGTAAACCGTATCAGGCAAAATAACTACGAAAAAAAAATCAAGGTGGGGGAATCTCACATTGCCGTAACAGCTGATCCAGTACATTCAATACCCAACCATGATTGCCCACAGGGATCGCCGCCATTGGCAACCCAGTTGGTCAAAACAGATGATGAATTCAAGCTGACATATATTACATTGAGAGTTGAAACTGCACGAGAAACGCCATAACAGGGATAGCAAAATCAGTATCTAAGTTCAACTTGCAGTTTCAATAGCATTTTATTTATTCCATACAGTATGGAATAGATAGAGATGCTACAAGAAATAATGAACAGAAATGTCAGGCAATCTCACTCAGCTCAGTGCAGATAATATGTTGTTCTACCTATGTATGTCGTTCAAGATGCTGACTGAAATAAAAAAAATTGTCTGGCATAGACTCATACTGATGAAAAAGTATAACTATTTTAGATATGGAAAACCGGAGAGAAGAAATGAAGCAACTTAACCATGTGATCCAACATATGTCTCATCATGTAAACTATATATTCCCACAAATCTGTCCTAATACAAAGACCCCCTAAAATTAAAAGCTAGATTCGTTCCACTTGGATGGTATCAGTTGTGATAGTAACAAAAACAAAAGAAAAATCCAACCAAAATCTACTTCAGTAACCCTAACCATTAAAGATCGAAATCTACGATAACCATCAAGAACACGTACTGTCGGCCTTTAAACAACGCCGACATCAGAAAAAGGAAGAAAGAAAGATTCAACATTGGGACCTCAATGCGGCGACCCTCTCCTACTTTCTCTCACATACAATCAAAAAAAAAACAAAATTACTTTTTTCCCAACAAAAAAATCCCTTTTTTGCAAGAAAAAGAAAGCGAAAAAAAGCTGCTGAGAATCTCAAACCGCTTACCATCATTCTGGTCTGTGGTGCCACCCACACCTCCCGGATTCCGGACCAAAATGGCAACCAAAAGAGCCCAAATCGCCACCATCTCCCTCGCTCTCCCCCTCGC
>JAOBBC010000022.1:5364674-5381398 GCA_025388495.1 Curcuma longa
ATATTTTCTTTAGGAGATACATCAAAGATAGTTGGCAAGATGATGATGGACATGTCAAGTTTATATGATGTTGGACGGCGTAATAAAAGATCAGCTGGTTTGCTGCTTATTGACCGCACCATTGATCTTCTTACACCTTGCTGCCATGGTGACTCTTTTCTTGATCGATTGTTATCCTCCTTGCCACGTAGAGAGAGAATCTTATCTTCTTTACCTGCAATGATGTCACAAGCACCAAAAATAGACGCCCATATCAAAGTTCAACATGCACCACTCGATATAAGGGTTCCATTTGGAGCTATTTTTGACAAAAATGAATCTGTATCGAACCTTTCCGAAGGAATGACTGCTTTTGCATCTGGCTGGAGTTCTGGTGCAATTGAGTCCAAGTCTGATGATCACACTGACAAATTTACCACTGATGCTGTACAGCATGAAGTTGATGTGCTAGGTGGATCATTTTTATCTAATAATTCAGGAACAAATTATCTCAAAACCTTGCTTGATAGAAGAGCTAAAGACGGGGCAATTTTAGTTAAGAAATGGCTTTTGGAAACTCTGCGGGATGAGAAGTTAAATCTTTCCCTGAAAGGTCAATCTGGATCCTTTTCTGCTTCAGAGCTTCATACTTTGCTTGAAAGACTCGCTCAAAATCAGATGTCTTTAATTCGAAATAAGGACATCATTCAATTGGCATTAGCAGCTGAAATGGTCCTAGGTGAGCCTCGTAGTTCTCACTGGGATGCATTTGTCAATGCTGAGAAGATACTGGCTGTAACTTCTCAAGACACCAGTCAAAGCCTTTCAAGCCAAATCCGTGATTTCATCAATACGAGTATCTTATTAAGATCTAATGAACAGGATAAAAGGATTGGACCATCACATAGTGTTCTCTCTTTTCAAGATGCATTGCTTCTGTCAATGATAGGGTATATTCTTGCCGGGGAAAGCTTTCCAACAAGTGCATCTACTGGACCTTTTTCATGGGAAGAAGAACATTCCCTGAAAGAAGCTGTAGTGGATGCAATTATGGAAAATCCATCTTCTGCAAAGCTTCATTTCCTACATGGATTATCTAATGAACTTGCTGCCAAGTTGGATAAGGAGAAGGATGATTATTCCAAGCCATCAGAACTAGATGACTTTGATGATCAATGGGGTAACTGGGATGATGAAGATACAGATAATCAAAATGCACAAGCATTTGATGACATGCAGCTTAAATTAGAGTTAAGAGATAGAGTAGATCAACTCTTTAAATTCTTTAACAAATTGTCTAGTTTGAGGCAAAGAAACTCAACTCTCCGAGAAGGGTTGGCTGCTTATAGTAGATATGGAAGTGACATGGAAACACAGAAGAGCTTACTTTATAAGCTTCTAACCACTTTATTGGCAAACTATGATGTTCCTGGACTTGTGTACCATTCATCAGCAGTAGGACGGTTTTTGAAGAGTGGATTTGGTAGGTTTGGGCTTGGACAGGTGGGTTGTTTACTTTATTCTTAATTTCATGTTTGTCCATTGATTATCTGCGTTATCTTTTTAAAATTTCCTTTTTCAGGCTAAACCAAGTTTTGGAGATCAAAGTGTTCTTTTCATTTTTGTCATGGGGGGCATGAATAGTCTTGAGGTATAGTTGCTTCTTTTTTGTTTCCTCTTTGGCAGCAATTTAGCTACCTGGTTATTTAGTTTTGTCTTGGACTTGGGGCCATTCTATGGTCTTTAAGATGTTTTGCACACTGTCAGCAATTTAGTGATGTTGTAACTTACAATTGCTGTAATTTATAGTACTCAAATGCATGACCAAAAGTGACACCTACTTTTTTAAACGTCTAAGGTTCGGGAGGCTATGGAAGCAGTTGCAGAATACGGTAGACCTGGCGTAGAGTTGATTGTTGGTGGAACAACTTTGCTGACACCCAATGACATGTTTGATTTGCTCTTGGGCTCATCCAGCAGCTTTTGACCTTGTAAGATCTCCGACCCTTTGTCTCAACTGATATAACATGTTAATCTATCTGAATCCTGATGTCCTTCCAAATGGACTTCACGATCCTGTTGAAGCCTGATGTCCTTTCGAATGGACTTGCTGATCCTATGCTTTGCCTATTTATGCCGGTTTCCTTCAAGTCAGCTCCTTCAACAGATATGCCCTCAAAAGGGTTGGGATAACCCTTCACTTGCAAGCCCTGGACTTTTGAACACTCAGGAGAAACATGGTCCTGGTATCAAGTTTTGCCATTTCGAGAGACTAGATAATCTCTGACTAGCATATTCTGAAATGCTCTTGCTGCCTGTAGTCCTTTACACTAATGTGCTAATGTTTGTTTGGTGAAAAGTGCAAAGCGAAGGTTTCGTGATGCAAGAGAGTTGCTTACCAGTTCGATAGGGGTCCTATATAGTTTTTATACATGTTTTTTTATTCCTTTGTTATTCAGAAATATAAAAGTTCGCATCTTTTGACTGATGGAAAAAGGATGGAATTACATTGTCGATGTGAGCTTGGCCTCCCATTTCTACACCATGTATTCTAAACATTTATGTGCTTAATAGAAATTACTGTGTTTTTTTTATAAAATGGTATTAATCATCAACTTAATGATTCACATGTAAGTACTCTATGAGGTAGTGTTAACCATTTTGGGATTCTGATTAACCTCTGTGAGAGTCTAATGAGCATATATTTATCACAAGGATTTTTTCAAAAATAATGTTAATTGCATTCATAATTTACAAGGTGTTAGGTATGCTACATTTATGGTTTTATGTCTCATTTAGCACGAGCCATCGCAAGCTACCCGAACTTAAAACAGGATATGACCGAGATATTTTAATAATATATTAAATAAGAATAAGAAAAAAATGAAAGTTTAAAAAATAAAAAATATATATATATTATTTTAAATATTTTTTATTATTTTATTTAAATTTTAAAATCTTTTTATCATTATTTATTTATTTTTAATATGCAGGTAAAGCTCCGCCTATGCATGGTTTCATTCCCTATCTCCCCCACCCCCTTGGCATGACGTCACTTTAACGTAACCGCTCCGATATATATATATATATATATATACACACAACATCGACCGACCGGCGAGCACCCTCAATCGAGCTCTTCTCGAGGGATCTTCTCCGTGCAGTGGTCTCGTGATGCCGGCGACGGCTGTGGCAAGCGGTGGCGGAGGAAAGGTCTCGTTTAAGGTGATCCCGACCTCCGATCCCAAGCCCCATACGAAGTGTAAACGTTCCCTTTTCTCTCGACCAATCTAGTCCTCGCGATCTCCTTTTTTTTTCGATTCCTAGGATTTCGCTCGATCTTTTTCTTTTCTATTAATCCGTCCTTCCGATCTCAGTTTCAGCGTCCCGGAGGCAGTCACTTTTACAGCAGTCCTAAAATTCGCCGCCGAGGAGTTCAAGGTCCCGCCTCAGACTAGCGCCATCATCACCAGATTTGATATTGGTCGGTGTTTCTCTCTAGTTTCGACTGAGTTCCTCCACTTGATAAGGAATACTCTTGTCTTGGATATGCTATTTGATCCTTTCGACGTTGCAATGTTCCATGTTATAGATTGAAAGGAAAATGAATGATGACTACGGTATTCTAGTGATAGGTTAAATCTGAACGATTTTCTGGTTTTCCTACCTTCTTGTTGAAAGGAACTTTTTTTCTCTATGTTAATATCTGATATCTTTTCCCCTTGCAGATGGCGTGGGTATCAACCCACAACAGAGTGCTGGTAAGTCATCATTCTGGCTTTACTTGTCAATAGTAAACATTATATTTTAAACTTGTAATTTTTCATGACACATCCATTTGCCAAATGAAAGTGGATAACAAAGTCATGTGTTCCATGCCATCAGACCTAGATCTTCCTGATATGTTTGTACATTGGAGCTATTAGTTTCTCATGAAATCCCCTCCCAAGTTTTTCTGTTTAATTATATATTCTATAAGTTCTTACATTTGGAGAAAGCTGTTTGGTACTATTCTTTCACTTGAAAATAATAATTCATTACATGCGACCAAATTCTAATTATTAAATTAGTTGGTAAGAAGAGGAAGAATAGTGATTTCAAAATACCCTACAAAAGTTTACTTTAATGTGTTATCTTTGAAATTTGGAACCCATGTCCATGAGTATTTGACATAATTTCACATTGGTATGATATCCTAACAAATCTGATAAATGCGATTGATTGTTATAAAATAAGTTGAATCAATTAGAAATTCAAGCTATGAGAGTAGAGGTGGTCTGAGAAAATTTTATATTATAAATGACCTTAGTATTGATGACTCATTGTATAGATCTCAATGGCAAAATTTTGTTCCATGTAGCTAACTCCAGACAGTTGGGATATGCACATGACTTGCTGTTGTAATCTGAGCAGCCACAACCTGTATCTTTATGCTCTTGCTATGAATGTAAGTGTAGTTTATATGTTTTGCTACATTTGAAATCTCAATGGCAATGGTTAACTATCGTCTGGATTAAATATCATGTCAGTTATGTGAATTTACGATGGATTTAGAGTGACTCTTGGTTCCAGTAAACATCTTTGTAATAGTTATGTCATTTTATACAATTCTTTTGAGTTTAGGACTGGATGACATTGATATTTAATGACACATTACGAACTCAAACAACAAACTAGGAAAAAGGACGATAACTCAAAACATTGCTGTCATAATTGGTCAGTTCAGTTATTATCCTTTTTCCTGGTTTGTCAATTGGCCAATTGGATGAGAAAATAGAGAAGGAAGCATTACAGTTGATACTTGATAATGACTTTGATATTTTGTTTGTTAAAATCTCTTTTTTTTTTATATATATAAAAAAATGAGGTTGACAATTTAGCTTGTTCTTTACTTGTAATTTTTTTGTCATGAAATACACATGAAAATTTTCAATATTTGACTGCATAACTTGGGAAGTCTGCTTTCATGTTTTTAGTTACTATTGCATTTAAATTTGCAGTATTTGTAGTCTAGCATTGGGAGTTGTTCACCAAATGTTGAACTTAACTTATTTTTGAATTCATAGAAATGACATCTACGGTCCATTCACTTGGATGAATGGTGGATAGAAAAGCTCACAAAATTATATATGAGCTCCGTCATTTATTTACATCTACTATATCATTTTCCCTTCTACCACTCTTATTTTCCATCCAAACAATTTATAAGACAATGAGAAATTATTGAGATGTGGAACATCAATATGTATTAAGCTTTCCTATTGTGTTGTAAACATCTATTGCTCGTGAATCAACTAAGGTATCAGATCTCAACCCGTGTCAGTCGGCATGGGCAAAATTTATTGTTCTGCTTGCCGACTGGCACAACACTGAGCTCGGAACAATGAGGTCGTAGAGGCCTCATGGAAGGTCACAGTGGATTAAAAAACCTCTTTAAGGATAAAAGATATATATTATTAGAAAAAATAATAAATAAATTTAATTTCTAGTCTTATAAAATATATTACTATCAATAAATTAAATTATTTTATATATAAATTTACTTTAGTTTTAAATTGATCAAAATAAATTCATATTAAATCTACTTACTTAATCATGCCATGTTTACTTGGTGAGCTTAGTAAATCAACTTTTACTCAATAAGTATCAAATGTTTTATGAGATAATTTAAATTTAACTCAACAGTGTCTATAGCAATTAAATATCAATGAAAATATTTTTTAATTAGTATATTTTATATTTTAAAAGTACCACAACCGTATTGGCACGACACGATATGGTATCAAAACCATGTTATTCCAGTCATAAATTGAAACTCTGGCATAGCTCGAAATTTTAAACCTTGGAATCAACATCCTTGAGCTTGAGCTTTCTTTACACAACTGATTCTCCAAGGATAATTTATCGTAATTTGCTTGTGTTATTTTATTGAATTAAACTAAATATTTGGATCAGCTTTGACATCTTTGATTTTCTGTCCTGATCAACAATGATTGAGATTTTGAAATGCAGAACATTGTGCCTTAGAGAGTGGGAAAATTTTCAGTTTCAAATTTCGTTTTTCAGGAAAAATAATGTTGAAAGTGAAAATAACAAAGGGGAAATTTAGTTTCGTCATCATTCTTTTGATCTCTCTAAACAGTAGGAATTCAGTTTTACTCTAAGATGCTTAATATTCTCCAAAAAAAAGGAAATAGTTTTGTAAGAAATTGAACAACCGGGAAAATTTGTTCCCATACAACAAACAAGTGTTTGTGTTTTCTCTTTCGAAGTTGTATTTGTTATCTTGACTCATGTACATTGAACTAGCAAAACAACAAGCACCCCCCCTTAGATTTGCACAAGAAAAGGGTTGAAACCTAAATAAAACTTAAGACAATGTGAATTTGATACCAAACACTAGGCCCTTTGAAGTGTCATTTAATAAGGTAAAGAATATCAGTATTTGATTTGTTTGGTAAGTTAAAGTTGTCAAAATGGAGAGGCCCAAGGAGAGGGGCTTAAAGAGTCTTCTCTCATGAAATTGTAATATGATGGGACATGAGCATAGTCAGAGAAACCAGACTAGGTCTCCACATATGTGGTTGCACAGGCCTTTTCAATAAGAGTAGACCACAATGCATATAATATATGCAGTCCCCTATATGTGGTTGAACTGACGCAGATCATCTAGACACCCACATATGCAGTCTAGGCTTGTGTAGGCATCCATAAACAAAAATTGTGGTTTCTTCAAGCCACTTTGGATTGAATCAAAATTAAATAAAAAATCTATTTATTACTCGTCCCTATTTCTTCTCAAATAAGGGCTTTTATGATATCTTTTTTTCTCCTGAGAAGCTTAGTTGCAACGTTTGTGAAATACTTTTGTGAAATATGTTGGTAACTTGTAAGTGCTAATTTAAACACTTGTAGTGCACACGTTAGATTATATGCACATCACTATATCTATATGACATGTTCTGCAATGGTGATTCATATAGATTATTATGTATTATGCAATTCGTGTTGTATGATCACTTATATATTTTACATGCAATTGTTGATTAAATAACTTGATTAGTGTACTATCTATAACTTAGCATTTTATCAACTAATAATTATTAACATTTTTAATTTGGACTTATATGCCCTCACATATGCAGTATGATCCTACATTGTGATAATTAAAAAACAAGATCAAAAATATATAAATAAAGATGAGAATATTTATATACATGTGTACGGTTATTGAGAAATAGAATGAGAGAAACATATTCCTTATTTAAGATGATGGATCTTGGATAGAGAAAATGTGTTAATATAATTAAAATAAACCTAAATGGATTCGATATTACTAATTATATGACTACATTAATTTCTGTGATTGCCCACCTAAATAGTTGGGGCTTACCCTTTTTAGCAGCAGGTGGATGTAATAGTTGTCCGATATGCATACTTTGTCGGGTATCAACCATGATGTTTGAGGTTGTCTGAAGCTCAATCTTGTCTAGTCTTGATTGTTGTTTCCTGCTTCAGATAAGCAAATTCTTGAAGCATTTAACTCATCTACATTTTCTTTCCTATTTGCAACTTGTGCAGGCAACATGTTTCTCAAGCATGGCTCCTAGTTGTGACTCATCCCGCGTGACGTGTGATGGAGTGGGAGGGGCTTATGAGATATTTAGAAAATTTGAGTCTGACTTTGAAATTATGCAACATGGCACCTTGTTTGAACTTGCTAATTTATCTATATGAGGGGCTAATACTTTCTACAAGGTTATATTTAACCAAGCCTAATATTGTACAATTCCGAATTAATTTCTAGTGAATAAATTTTCAGTGGTCTATTTCGGTTAGCAAAAATAATTTGGGTAAGTATTTTTATCATTCATTAGAGATTGCTGAACAAATCTTTGTGCACCAGGGTGTATGACACAAGCAAAAGTTCACGTTGACTGCCTTTTTGCATGCTTGTGTTCTTTTGTCTAGATCTTCCTCTAGGTAGTAATCATGAGATATGAGTGGTGATGTAGCACTTATGTAAATTCCGTTGGAGCTCATTGACATTTTTTCATTTCAACTGATAGCAGCTAAGGGCCTGGGATTATACTGAAGAATCATCAACAAGAGACTATTGCTCAAAATATTTGAACTGATACTCCTCTGAAGGAACTGTGGAGTCTGCTACATCTGAGGTCAACTTTATCCCATCGTATAATGCAGTCAACTTCATTTAGCAGGCAACTTGTCTCATTAGAATAAATCTCAGTGATGTGACAAGGGGATAAACTGATGCTGTCTCTAAACCTTGATATGTTCCTCTAGTCTAACTGAATGTTTATTCCTATTATTTTGAACAAATTTTGTAGAATGGTTTGATCAGACAAGTCCAGCATGATTTCACTTGCCCCGAGTTGCACTCTCCATTACATTCACTTCATATCTTCCTCACTGCATGCTCATCTGCTTCAGTTTGTTCACCTACATATTTTACATGGATTGAATGGATAGGGCTAATCACCTAAAGAAAGAACTACGCATGAACTCAAACCTTTTTATTTCTTACAATTTCGCAAGTATCTAAAAAGGCACTTATTCCTGTATGCTTTGTTTGCGTGCATGATTTCTCCCCCTTTTGGAGACAAACAAGATGGGGGAATCATTTCTATATACAAGACACTGCACTATGTGACCTTGAGCAACGAACAAAATGCATGCAATTATATGTTCACTTAGCCGCATGTCTTCCTATAATGCTTCATTTTATTTTTATTAACAAGCTGCCAGAATCACTAATTTTGTAATGTTTTAGTGGTATCGAGCAAAATGCTTTTTCTCAGAACTGAAGCTGTGAAAATTCTATACAATCAATTCTTAAGATTAGTACAGAGCTAACTGTTTCTGATTTTTATGCTAATTTCAAAGATATCATGCAGATGGCTTAGAATTTCCAGGTTTCTGACTACTGTTGGCTCTCTAACTAATTGACCACGTGGTTCAATGATACTTGCAACTAAAAAGACTCGCATCAATTGAGCCCAATGATAGTCTATGGAATGGTCCACAAGCATCAGATTTGGCCAAGAGAAGTTCATATTTGCTAACTTGTTACTGGATATGTTGCTGATTACTGTCATGAGTAAGCACATGATCTTTGCAAATGAAGGGTGAGTTATCATGACTGACGACCAAAGTCCACATTTCCTAGCTCTTCCTACTCCATGGACCACAACGTTATCATGGTCATTTAATAGTTGAATAATTGATTTGATATAATGGTAAGGCCATTTATCCAAGTAAGCACCAAGTTAAGCTTAGCTGGAGCCTCATTATTAAAGTATTGATATGCCCACTGTTCAAGTTTCTCCTTTCTCAACTATCAAATATACTGTGATCCTGAGAGGACAACCTACTCAAATTCTTCTCTCCAAATGGACGAAGCAATGAGCAACTGGAGCAGCATGAGCAAGAAGCCAATGGACAATGGATCTTCCTGGGGACCCCTGAGAAGCTTATTCTCATATCGATATCGGCAAGAGCTGAAAAGGAAGAGCAATAAGAAGAAGAAGAACTGGAAGAAGATTGGATGCTCGGGGTCTCTTTGTAGGATGAGAGACAGTTCAAGTGTCATAAGCCCAGCAGCAGTAGTAACTAGCTCTGAAGCTGACAACAAATTGGCCTCAAACAGCAGTTGTCATAGTTCAAGCAGATCCTTGAAAGCCCCTTCTGATGGCATCACTGGAGCAATTTCAACCTCTTTTTCTTCAAACTCATCCTCTTCTGTAACTGCCTCCTCGTCTTCAGCATCCTCCTCTTTAGAAGGATCTTTTGGAGCAATGCATTTGAGGGGGGTTTCAGGGTGCTACGAGTGCAGGGACATTTTTATGACTCCTGATGATCTTGAGCTTCACCAGATACAAAGGCACGCAGGTACTGTTGAATCTTCCCTCTATATATTTTGCAATTTCGATAAGCCTATTATTCTCTGCTCATATGTGCTTTCTCCAAACAGTGTCTGAAATAGGCGTTCAAGAATCGAGCAGAAAAATAATCGAATTGATATTCCTATCAAGCTGGCTCAAGAAACAAGCTCCAATCCCCAACATAGAGAGGATGCTCAAGGTCCAGAACACCCCCACCACCAAATCAAGGTTCGAGGCCTACAGAGACTCCATCATGAACAAGGCTAACAAGCCTCCATCGAGGCACTCGAGGTGCCTTGCCGATGGCAATGAACTCCTACGCTTCTACTGCACCAGCGTTGGCTGTTCTCTCGGCCTCCATGGCTCCCCGACCCTCTGCCAATCAGCCTCACTCTGCAGTCTCTGTGGCATTCTACGCGATGGCTTCAAAGTTGATGAGCTGGGCAAAATCCAAACCATGACCACCAGCTTTGCAGCCCACGGCGCATGCACCCACCAAGTGCCTTCCAATGAGGGGATGAGAGCAATGCTGGTGAGCAGGGTGATTGCAGGGAGAGTGAAGCAGAGCCAATCAGATGACGATGGTGGTGAGGAGTATGATTCAGTCTCCAGCTCGGACGAGCTATCCGTCTTCACTCCCACTGCCATCCTTCCATGCTTTGTTGTGCTCTATCGAGGTATCTAAGTGTTTTTTTTTTTTTTTTGAATTTTTATCGTCAAGTTGATTCTTACTTGTCTTCTGCGATTGATGTGAGTTGTTCGATGCGTGTTTGACGGTGGATTAAAGCATCTAGAAGAGTAACTTTGTTTAATTGGCATATTGGGAATTAGAGAATTAGATATGATAAGGGCACAGATTGGATTTTCTGTTTGTCCTGGGAATCATCCGAGAAAGGTCGTGGGCGAGGAGTGAGGACAAAGGCCTATAATAATGTGGAGCTGGAAGGCATTGTCTTGCAGATCTAAATAGTGCAAATATATATATACACACACACCAATGTTGTTCAATAAGTTATGCATAAATTGACAAATACAATTGATGGAGAAGATAATATTTAATAGATTTGAGATTAATTGGTATTGAGATAAAATGTGTGCTATTATTATATTTGATCACTGACAATTATTAGAATATTTTCATGTGAATAAGAAAAATATCATAAGTTAGCATTGCACAGAGATCAATCAATTTTTTAGCTAAACAATGAAGAATTTCAAGGGGCTTGTTATAGCGCACTAATTCTTAATATACTCTTTGGTCCATTCTATCGGCTCATGTTTTTTTTTTTTTTTCTTCTAGTTCTTCCTTATAGTGATACATTCACTAAGATCTTATAAAATTTATAATAAATTTAAAGTTTATGATGAATTTATTAAAACGTGTAAAGTTTGTGATGTATATAACAATTTGCCCTTGTAAATTATGTATATTAACCTAATACCCACCCCATATTCCTTTTATAGCAAAAAAATTTTGACTTGGAAATTTCCTTTTAACATGACCAAAGCTTCAATTTTCTTTTAAGGATGAATATTCTATGTTTTGTTAATTATATCTAAAGTAAATCATGTCATTTGTGTCCACATAAAAACTATATAAAAATTAAAATATTTTTAAAAAGTAATTTTACATTCTAAAATAAATATCTCAAACTTTACCATAAATGGTATAAAAACATTATAAATTTTTGAAAAATAATTTATTTATTAGACAACTCAAATTAAAATTTAGTTTCGTCATACTATTAACTTATATTTAATAGTCTTATAAGCTTAACTCCAAAGCAACTAAATCGACGAAATCATAACAATCACTAATCTAGTCGTCTTTCCATCTCAATTTTCAATTATGATGAAGCAAATAACGAATATATTTAATGAACATTATCACATTAGTTACATTTAATTAGAATGAGCTTTCAATTTTTTTTTTTTGATAATTTAAGTATTCAACACTTACTCTTTAATTAATTTTGGATATGATCAATTTACCTTCATAACAATTTTTCACTTGTTACTAAGGTAAATCAAGAAACTTAGATAGGTCCCCACTAATGATCTAATGTCGTACGTTTTTTAAATTTCTCAAGTATAATATGGCTTGAGTGAGATTTGAACTCTTGTTACTTAGGGAGTCCGTCCCACCGGTTAACCTCAAGGGTTGGCACAGTTGATTACTGCATGGGTGATTGCCACATGAGGTCTTGCGATCAGTTTCCAATAATGAAATACTTATTGAATTCCTGATCTCTTTCATATAGTGGCCACTGCATTAGGACAAGCTCCTTATGATTTACCTCTCTATAAATGACGGTAAAATCGGTTAAGATGTGGCAAAATATTATAATCAAATTCATTATAACACATCCAATATAATATAAATCTAGAAAATTTTTAGCAATCATAAACACTTCATTTATGCGTATCCAACGCAACCCAAAAGCATTTATATCGTCTTAATTATTAGCTCACGATAATAATTACTTGAATAGGGTTTTTTTTTCATCAAATAAGAGTTGTACTCTTGCAACATCCCAACAAGGTCACGGCGGAGGGAACACTAGTAAAATCATAAACAAAAAAATAATAATATTAGCGAATATAATATCGCATACTCCTCTAATGAATTGGATCAAGCACAACCTAATTCAGGCATGTGTCACCTAGTGTTAGGCCCAAGTTAATTACATATACATCGAGTTATGTCGGGCATGACTCATATCGTATTGTGCTAGGGTCGGTTGTATAGTGGACGGTTCACCCGATCGAATTGATATTTTATATTATAGGTACTAGATATCCAATTATGTCTTTATCAATTTAAAATCTAGAAGATTTAGTTGCCATCATACACAACAATAACAAATTAAGGATCATTGCTTTCTTTCTTTCTTTCTTTCCTTTTAAATGGGTTGGTTGGTTACTTTATCACCTGCTTCTCTTCCTTTTTCTTTTTTTTTATTAATTTAATTTAATTTTTTCTTACCGGGTCAAAATTCCACGTCCCCATCAAATCTAATTTCAAGATTCGCCGGCATCCAAAATCCATTAAGGATCAACGTATCGGAGTCGGATCCCCCAATAAATTTTCCTTTGTCGGGATCTGAATTTTGACCAGGAATTGATGCCTTTTTGGAGCATCTTGCTGAACAAGGAAACTTCCTTATAATTTTATTAATCAAATTTTGACTTGTAGTACGTAACAACTCTATTTCCTATATATTCAACATTGATTATCCATTTTTATTTTTATTTATTTATTTATTTTTGTTTTGGTAGAAATAAAAAACATGTTCAAAAAAATTCTTAAGTAATTTTAGTCAATAAACAATAAAACAAAAGGATCTAAGGCAATTTCACCGTGTCAAAGATCCTCCAACCACAATGTTGGGTGGTGGGGACCCACTCCGTTTGGTGGAAATGGAATCTATTTTGCTCTGCTCCTACTCTTCCTTCACCTTGTCCTTTTATACGTATATATATCTATATATATTTCAAGCAAAAGTATTTACATGTAATTTTTTTATAATTTTATAAAAAAAATTTATCGATCAAGATGAAATAATATTTGCATTTATCCACAAAAAAAAACTAATAAAAATGTGAATATGCATTCAACCATTAAATTCAACAATCCAAATTCAAATCTAAATTTGACCAAATCCACGAGTCAAACCTAATGCCACATCACCATCTATTTAAAATCACGATTAAAGCATGTCCATGCTTGAAAGCTAAGCAAAATAAATCTGCTCAAATTCTCTCATTGAATTAGTAAATGAATTGGATGAACAAGCTAGCTATTCGTTTAAAATGATGATAATAATTTATTTTATGTTATGCTTTTAGATATCCATCAGATAAAACGACAAGCCGTGTTAAATGATCGTTCTTAGTTTCTTCTTTGTTTAGTTTCGTACTTCCTTTGGCTTTTCCTTCTCCATGTATCGATTCATTGCACTGCATGTCTTCTATTGAATCATTCGTTACAGTTGACTCAATCAATTCTTTTTTTTTAATTTTTTTAAACTATAAAACCTTCTTCTTCTTCTTCTTCTTCTCTTCCTTCTCGTAACGGAATTGATTTCACGGAGAGAGGGTGCAAAGACATGGAAGGGAAGCTCCTTAGCTTCGGCCGTATTCTTCGATCGCCGTCATACCCCATGGTGGCGCCGCCGGAGGCCGCACCGATCACCCACGACCAACTCACCCGCCTCCTCCTCGCCGCCGCCGCCGCCGCCGACCCCGACAGCCCGGCGCCCACCTCGGATGCCGTAGACGCCCTGGAGCAACTCTACCGCCACGTGTCCCCCCTCGGGGACGACCCGTTCCTCCGCGTCGCGGCCTACTTCGCCGACGCCCTCGCCGCTGCAATGACTTCTTCCGCCTCGGCCTCCCGCTGCCTCCCCTCGCCGGAGCAGGAGTTTGCGGCCTTCACGCACCTCTACCGCGCCTCCCCCTTCTTCCAGTTCGGCCACTTCACCGCCAACCAGACCATCGTCGAGGCGTTCGAGGCGGAGGAGGGCCGCAACGGGCGGAAGCTCCACGTGATCGACTTCGACGTCGCGTACGGCTTCCAGTGGCCGTCGCTGCTCCAGTCCCTCTCCGATAAGGCGACTCCGGAGTCGCCGGTCTCCCTCCACCTCACCGGATTCGGCCGGACCGCCGCCGAGCTGGAGGAGACCCGACTTCGGCTCGTCAGTTTCGCCCACGGTTGCGCCAACGTGGCCTTCGCCTTCACTGGGCTCGTGCGCGGCTGCACTGCCGACGATCTCATGATCGACGAGGGCGCGACGCTGGTGGTCAACCTGGCCTTCTACCTCCGGACGCTGCATAGCTCGGCGGAGCTGCGGGCGACGCTGGCGGCGGTCCGCGCGCTGAGCCCCTCTGTCACGGTGGTGGTCGAGAGAGAAACCGGTCGGCCGGCGGGGGGCTTCTTGGGTAGCTTCGTGGAGAACCTGAGCTACTTCGCGGCGATGTTCGAGTCGCTGCACGACTGCCTACCCGCGGAGAGTGCCGAGAGGGTGAGCATCGAGCGGGACCAGCTAGGGAAGGAGATGCGAGGGGCGGTGCAAGGCGGGAACTGGGAGTGGAGGGGGAGGATGACGAGCGCGGGGTTCGAGGAGGCGGAGCTGAGCTCGAGGTCGGTGAGCCAGGCGAGGCTGCTGCTGAAGATGAAGGGGCACGCGTCGAGCATGGAACGCGTGGGAAACGGCGGCTTCGGGATCGAGGAGACCCGCGACGGGAACTCAATCGCGCTGTGCTGGCGGCGGCGGAGGCTGGTTTCCGTGTCGGCCTGGCGGCTCCGACCGCGCGCGGCAGCGAGGTGACGGATTATACATATATTCGCCGATCGCCGATGATCGATGTCATTCTTTCGTTGTTTTTGTTAAAATCTTTTTACCTATATATAGCAAAAAAATCTATCGATGGACATTTCTATTTTTCTCGTTCAACTCTTGTATCTCAACAAATGAAAAATAAAAAAAATTTATTAAGTTGAATTGAGTTTAAAATAAATAAGTTATTGAAATGATTATTCAAGAATTTGAAGAAAAGAATTTGATTCAAACTTATCTTAATTTAGTTGGTTTAAATGTGAACTCTTATTTATAATTTTTAAATTTATAAGATTATTTTAAAAATTTATAAATTTTAAATTTATTTGATTGATTATTAAATTTAATAATATACATTTGTTTATTTATTTTTAAATTTTTTATTAAATCAAAAAATTTTATTGATAAATAATCATGAATAATTTATATATATATATATATAATTAATAAATAAATATATATATATATATTAAATAAATATAAATAAAATTTTTATTAAGTAGAATATTAAATTTATGATCAATTTAATTTTTTATTTATTTTAAATTCGAATCGATTTAATAATTGATTAGGTTATCTTATATAGGGGTGAGTATTCGGTTAAAACTAAATCGAATTAATCGAAAACCGAATAAATCAATTTTTTTCAAACTAACTGAACCGATCGAATTTTATAATAAAAACCGAACAAATCGAACCGATATTTTATCGATTAATTCGATTTTCGACCGAATTAATCGAATTAACTGAATTAACCGATTTTTTTTAAATATTATAAAAATTTTACTAATGAATTAGGGATTTATAAATTTATTTATTTAAAATTTATAAATTATTTTTCTAATTTAATTAATTTGGTTAATTCGGTTTAACCGAATAAGAAATTTTAAAATGAACCGAATTAACTAAATTAACTAATTTTTTAAAAAAATAAGAATCGAATTTTTAATTCTGTTCGATTTGACCGATTTATTCGATTTAATTGAATTTTTTCTCACCCTATCTGTTCAGTTTGCCCTACTATATGAGAAGCGTGCCAACTCCGATGGCTCTCCATCTTAAACCCGCTCTCTTATTCATCTGTCGCCTCTTTCGATTCCCGCCTCTCCGTGCTCCTCCTTCCCGAATCCCCCTCCGCCCCAGAACCGGCCCTGAGCCGGGGCAAATAGGGCGATTACCCAGGGCTCAAAAATCAGAGGGGCCCAATTTTAAATCCTTAATTATTAAATTTTATATTTGGAATTAGGTGTTTAGGGTTACGTTGGGAGTGGAAAGTGCCGTAATCGCTCGTCTTCGCCGCCGCCCGTTTTCACTTCTCTCGCTCGCATCCTCTCCTCGCACCGCTCGCTGCCGCTCCTCGCCTCGCGACTCCGGGCTCTCTCCTCGCACGGCTCGCTGCCACTCCTCGCCTCGCGGCTCGCTCCTCGCCTCGCGGCTCCGGGCTCGCTCGAAGCCGTCGCTCATCCTCTGATCCTCTCCTCGCTCGCTGCCCGCTCCTCGC
>JAOBBC010000022.1:5537110-5550016 GCA_025388495.1 Curcuma longa
TCCGCGAGGTGATGGCCACTAGATCTCGCATCTTCTTCGTGATGGAGTACGTCCGCGGCGGCGAGCTCTTCGCTCGCATCGCCCGGGGGGCCCTACCGGAGGACCAGGCCACCTGCTACTTCCGCCAGATCATCTCCGCAGTCGACTTCTGCCACCGCCGCGGCGTCTTCCGTCGCGCGCTCAATCGGAGAATCCGGGGGCGAAATGTCTTTTTCGTTTCCTTCCTCCCTTTCCGCCCGATTTTGGGGTGATCAAATTTGGAGGAAAAACAATCCGTGGATGGATTACATTTCTTTTCCTTTCTAAAATTTTATAAAGGTAAACAACGGATCCATGCATGCAAAGAAAAAAACTTTCCACAGTTTCTCTTTCCGCACCTCCAAGTAAACTGAGCATAAATCTAATTTAATTCAAAATGGATTACAAACGAATTAGTTGATGAATCTTTAAAAAATATTTAAAAATTTTAAATTTAAATTAATAAAATTTTAAATTTTAAATTTAAATTACGATTTAGACGAATTAAATCCACTAATTCATTAAATTTTCTATTTTAATTTTAAATTTTAAAAAATAAATAAATTTTCTTAATTAACGAATCAACTTAAGTCCATCACAGATCAACCTACGCGGATTATGAATCTAGACGGATTGGTTCATCTGAATCCACTTTAAAATATATTGATAAAATTTCAATCCAATCTATTTAAATTGTTTAACGGAGTGGATCAATCCGATAGATTCAATCTAAATTAACGACTATAATTACGGAGACGGAGAGAATGAAACACATAGCGAAGCTAAGGAACTCGACTGTTAGATCTTTATCCATGATTCGATGTTCTTGTCTGTCTGATGCTCAAGAATGATCGACACTGTTGGATCCTGAAATGAAATAATAAGAAAACATGCATGATGGCTTTTCATGCCTATATGTAATTGTATGAAATTTTTTGATTCTTTAGGACCTAATTTTTTATTAAAAAATTATAATGTGCATATATATATTAATAAGAAATTGATGGAAGAAGGAAATAAAAATATTTTTACGTTTTACTTATTATTTTATAACCTCTAACCAATTATGGTATATTCTTGAAAATTATTATAACTATAATAAGATTTTCTTGTTGTATCGAGCGAGAGTCTATATTCACCATTTAGCCCCTCTTTTATTTTTAGTCGTGCACGAAGAGTCATTAGGAATTTATCCATTCTTTTCTTTTGCAAAAGATGGAATCCGCCACCTTAGCGGCTCCACACGATCGGTCCCACGACCATTTATGAGGAGGTAATCGAGAAAGGATTTATCCATTCTCATCTAGCAAGTAGCAACATCATAAAACTCTTTATAACAATAAATTAATTATCAATCTTCATCATTGAATAATACTCCACACTTTCCAATATGTGAAGTTGATGTTGTCAAAGAACGAGGGCATCGTGGTGTTTGTATCTTTCCTACATAGACGTCTCTTCAAAATTTTTACATATTTGATGGTTAATCCTATGGAATAGCCTAGCTCTAATATCACTTATTGGATCAAAAAGATAGACTAAGGGGTGAATGGACTCTCTTGCTCACTTGCATTTGTTCATTCCCTACATTATTAGTATGCACATTGAAAATAAGACAATAATAATAAGTGAAAATAAATGATGAAAGTAAATTGAAAGCAACAATATAATATTGTTTGGCAACCCCTTAAACTTCTATTCCACGATCAATGATCTTTCAAATGAATCACTTCTCGAAATTTATACTAACTTTCTTTTTCTCGATAGCACTAGAGGTGAAGAAAACTTTCATAACTATTCTTCCTATAGAGGATAGGGATGTAAAGAATGAGAGAAGAAAAAAAAGATATGAGAAAAATAAAACTTAGAAAGAGACCTTTCATGGTTGTTAATCATTGTAGTTTTCTATTGTTTCACAAAGTTGATATTTATAACCTCAATAAGCCTATCGTCTGTTTTTGTTTCTCGCCAACAACAATTTTGTTAATCTAACCATTAGTCGGCTAGTGTATAAAATTTATCGACAATCTAATTATCACAAGTCGAAATCGTTGATGCAATCATACCCTAAGCATTATAAGATTAAGGTGATAGCTAGAAGGGATGAATAGCATTATTAAAAGATCTTTAAAGTGTTTTAAAAATATGCATCAGAAATAAACTTTAAGTTTTCAATATTAAAATTGATTTTGAAATAATAGTTAAAATGAAGTACAATAATCAAAAGGACACAAGAATTTAATGTGATTTAGTAATCCCAAATTTCTACTTAACGGCCTAACAATTCGTTAGCAAATTATTAATTGTCAAAACTACTATATTTTTCTCCATTCTAAAAACCTTAAGAAATGGAGAAACCTTTAATACAAAATCTAAATAGTACTAAATAAAATCTAAATAATGGTATAGAACTGGATAAATAATAATAATGACAACTTAAATAAATTATACTAAATGTAGAATGTCAAAGTATTTGAAATTTGAGCACTTTGCTGGATATAGAGAGCTTATAATGTGAGAAATAGAGCTTAAGTTGCTTGTATTGATGTTGTTGTGATTGTTGTTGATGTTTTGGATGAGCAATGACAACTGTTATTTTGATATGTGATTATTGGTCTTATTTTATTATTATTAATTTGCTCGTGTGGTTTAAAATGTATTTATTACGTGTTGTGTTTTATGAGTGAATTCATTAATTTGGACCTTGATGAAATTGATGTTATAATTGATTGTAGATTTAGTTTAATAGCATCCACAACTCATTCCCATTATAACACTCTCCACCTTATTAAAAAGCATAAGATTCACTGCCACATACTTGTTATAACAACATATATCTTTCACCCACATTCTTTTTAACATTAACACTCATTATTTATAGGTCCCACCGTCTACTTAATCATCTAAAAATTATATCATATTAAATAAATATATTTTAAAAATATTTTAAAATATTAAAATTATTATTCTTAATCTTACTTTTAAAATAATAGTTTTAAAAGTTAAAACTAACCGTTAATAAAATTTTATTCAATTTTAAAATAGCTGTTAAAACTAATTGTTTTAATAAATATAATTAAAAAATAAAAAAATACATCTGGGGTGGGCCAGCCTCTTGGCTGGTCCACTCCATTTTTAATTAAACGCGTTCAATTGTTTGAACGCATTTTATAACACCCCTTCACAATGATGTTTAACATCAATGGAGTGTTATAACACCCCATTAGATCATCTATTATGGATGCTCTAATTGGTTTTGTAGGAACTCAAGGTGGTCACGAATCCGAGTCAAATCAAACCGGTTGAGTTCAAGCCATGGTTAGAGAAGAGAGCTAATCTGGTTTATTGATTCAAATCCTAGAGAAAGCTAGCTCATCCATCAAGATCCAGGCCTTTGATTCAAATTCAATTTAATCCCAACCTTTGATCAAGATCTAAAAATTTGAGTCTTCTATATCCACCCAAGCCAAGAGAGAGTGGATCATGACTATCTATAAAAATCTAAGCCCTTGGATCAGAGGGAGAATGATCTAAAGCCTTGGATCGGTCCTGGAGAATTTTCTGTCCATTTAAACTAGTTCAAAATGAGTCATGATTTTTTATCAAAAAATAAAAAGCAGATGATCGCCCCCTAGAGTAGGGGAGCTTCTTCTTCCACCGGAGTTCCACCACCATCTCCCAGATCTAGGCCCCGCTGGAACAGGGGTTCCCTTCCCTATTTCTGATTCATCCTCCAACCTTCATCTAGCAATGCAATCCACCAAGGCTCTTTCACCCATCGCCGTCCGTTCTTCAACCACCACCGGTAAATTCTAAACTCACCGGAGTTTGGGGATTTCCATCGCCCGAAAGCAGCAAGGATTAGTCTTCCGAGGGGGTTAAGAGGATTCTCTTCTTCCTTGGTTTGTTATCTACCTTCGTCCAAACCTGAGAGTCATCTCTTCAACTACATCCTGACGACAAGATTTCCACCAAAGCTCCTTCGTTGACCATTTACTTCATGGCACATTCACTAGGGTTAAGGGGATTCCCTTCCTTAAGGATTTAATCTTCCAACCGCAGCTTCTGATCATCATCGCCACTACCAATCATCGCAACCGAGTTTCTTCTTCCTCATCACCACAAATCTGATCTGAGCTTGGGGTTGCCCCTAGTTTTGTGAGCTTTCTTAGTTGTTAATTTCCCTCAATTTGATTTGTAGTTAGATTTCATAGAAATTCAAATGTTCAATGCAATTTAGTTCAATTCTGTTCATGACTACATGTGAGACGGTTGGATGTATGGTTGTTGCACATCTTTTATAGAGTTCAATTGTTTGTTTTCCTTCTATGTTATTTCAGTGTAGTAGTTAGGGTTAAATTTAATCGTTAGCGTTCCTTGGATCTCTTGAATAGGCTTTCATGGTAGTGTAGGTTGTGTGACTTTTCATTAAGAGAATGTTCTGTGTTTTCTTATTTCCTTAATTATAATTGTCCATTTCATTGTTAAAAGAAACCCTCATTTAAAATATCAAAAACCCCAAGCCATTATAAATAATTTAATCCTAAAATTTATCGGATACTAACTTCATTCCTTGTGAGAGATGACCCGAGTTGCTTATACTACATTAGTGTAGAGGCATTCGGTATTAATTTGAATTGTAATCCTATCCCAATAATACAGTCTATCAATTTTGGCATCGTTGCCAAAGAATATTAGCAGTGTTTGATAATTTTAAGAATGGTTTCTTTTCCGTTTGTCAATAAAAAAAGTTTGAATTTTTTTCAAGTGCCTAAACTTTCAGATATCCATGTATTCTATTTTATTTATATTCTGTGTCTTTTGATCTTGTTTGTTAGTGTTTTAAGGGAATACCAGGAACTCTTTTCTGTGAGCAACCATGGATACTTCTTTTCCGCAATTTGGAGATGTCAATGAGACTTATGATTTTAGTTGGGGAGGACAACCAAATTACATGTATAGGGACACGCAACAATGGAATCCTGAACCTCATTATTATCATCCTAAACCTCAATATTATCAGCCTAAACCTTAATACTTCCAACCTCAACAGCAAAATAGGTATGAGTCACTATTAAATACTTATAATTTTGATTGGATGGGTCATTCAAATTTCAAGTTTGGAGAAGCACAGCAACAAGTTGGTCACTCTTATCTAGCTTATTAAGCTCACATGGATGTCAAGATGATTTAGTGCCTACTTGGCCACAAACATTTCAATAGAGCGAGTCAACTCCCTGGGGGACATTCTAGGATTACAGTGTAGATATTTCTACTAACAATCAAACAAAAATATTAAAGCAAGAACTGAAGGAGGTTATGCAATAATTCTTATTGCAATAAAAGGAAACTGAATCATTTCTACAAAATTTACAAATATAGTTAGATCAAATGACATCATCCGTTAGCCAAATGCTAGCATAAGGCTCCAATCAACTTTCCTTGCAGACCATTCCTATGAATATCGATGTGTTTGAGGAGATGGATTGTAGAGCTCATGTTAATCTTGACTCTAAGTCAGTTGCTCTACAGGACTCTTGCGATTCATTGTATGGTGATGATGTTGGAAAGTTGGATGAAAATGTTGCTATTGCAGATGTTATTATTGATAATATGGTATGCAAAATTTTTGATGAAATTGTTGATGATGCAGGTGTTGTTGAAGAGCAAGCTAAACCTGTTTATGCAGTTGTTGATAATGAAAGTGTAGGGACTTGTGCAATGGAAGAAACACTCCAAGAATCACTTCCTTTAGTGACACCACTTTTGGTATAGAGAGCACCAGATAATCGAACTTAGGTTTTGATAATGACAAAGGGTCAAAGTTAAGTTGTGTTGTGATCTAACAAGATTAATCAAGTGTGCAAGTAGCATAATCAGAAAAATTTTAACTAGAAGTTAGGCAAGGAAAAACCCTAGTGGGTCAGTTGGATCATGATTAGGCAGGAAAAAGCCTTAGTGGGTCAGTTGGACCATGGCTAGGTAAGGGAAAACCCTAATGAGTCAACTGGATCATAGCTAGGCAAAGAAGTCTTAGCAGGATCAAAGATACTAAGTGGAGAGACTTGATGGGGTATGAAAGACCAAGATCAAGTAAGAACAAAGATTGGGGGTCGAGGATCAAAGCTAAGCAAGAAGTCCAAATAGGGTCTGGAGTATAGGGATCTTATGCGAAAAATAGTAAATAAACATAGCGAAAAAAACGATCCCTCCAGAGATCCATGCGAATACAGTATGCATGTTTAATTGAATTGTCACATTTGTTGCGTGAACGAAACAATCCCGGCAGCAACTTTGATTCGGTAGATCTTAGCATAATCAGAATGATCGTGCCTCTTTGGTATCCACATGAATATATCCTTCATTCGTCGTACGAACTCAGCCTTCGAAGAAGAATTGCCTTCGAAGAAGAATTACCTTCGTTGTGCTATCAAATTGGATGGTTCGGTCAAGAGGAGAAGAAGAGGAGACTAGAAGTCATCTAATGAAAATGCATTGTAAAATGACTTTTGTACTCATCCAATGAATACAAAAGGTTTTTGACTTTTGCTTTCCTTTTCATTAATGCTTCATTAATCTCTATTAATGAACATTAATCCTCTTTAGTGGTTGAGTTTAATCTAATGAGTCTAATTCAGATTAGACTCAATCTAATAATCCAATAATTTGATTCATTTGAGTCTAACTCAATGAGTCTAATTTTGATTAGACTTAATCCTATAATCTTAGGGTCTATCATATTTCAGTCAAACTAAAATAAATTCATCTTCAAATCAATGTGTTCTTTGTGTGTGACCCAATATGTTCTTGTAACATTGACAATGCCCCTAAAATAATATTTTATATGCATAAGTAATGAGTGACATCTAGTAATGCATGATTACTATCCAAATGATGAGAATGCTGAGATCCAACTTAACCTTTCTATGTCTATTATCTTGTATAACTTGATTTTTCTAGTCTCGATATCTAGATTGATCCATGAGGCATAAACCGTGTCATCCCCTTATCAATTTTTATATTTTTTGATCTCCAATTAGACTCACTTAACCAAATGAGCTCAATATCTCATATTAATTTATTTGAGCATGACCATGTATTTTAGTAGTCCTACTTAATTAAGGGGCTCACAGATATCACTTCCGTCATATAGAAGAGATAAATCTCATCTACATCATTCACATCCCTCTGCATAATTTATTGCATACCTAATAATCGACTTTATAGTCCACCTTATTATAGGTGACATTTGCCGATACTAAAGTACATAACTCCATATATAGAGAACTGTAGTGATTTCAAGTCTAAAGACTATTTATACTAATAGTTACTATGAAAATGTTTATGACACTCATATAACGATCCATGAAATATTCTCATAGCGGATCAATTCAGTACATATTCTTTAATATATATGCATGTGTCAACTTGATATCTTATATCCATAACTTGTGAGATTAAATCATCAGTTGACCTATATGTTAGTCTCAATGCATTAATATTGCCCTTGTATATTAAAGTTTGACTAGGAATAATTAAGAGTAATGTTTTATATATATCTACAGTCTCCCATTATCAATTCAACTAATTGATATGCTATAGACTATAACCTACTACCCTAGAATATTATTATACTTATTCATTTGACACAGATCTGAAGTAAATAAAATAACTATAAACTTTGTCTTTTTATTAATGAAATATGATACAAAAGTTTTCTTGTCAATCATCTCATAATTGGCTTTAAGGGCTAACATTAATATGGAGGATCAAGGTTTGGCGCCAGATAAACTCTCTTATGAGGAGTGGGTGAACACGCGTTCCCTTGAAGGGAACAGTAGGCGTCAGTCTGACCTAGAGTTTTATAAGAAATCTAAAAGTCAAGACTAGATAGTTGTAAGATTGTCATAATCTAAAATACTATGCCTGCTGTGCTAACTTTGTGATGCAGAAACTTAAATTGAAAGGTGGTCGGAACAAGTTCACTCAGGGGGATCGGATGGCTTCTAGGCGCCCGAAGGTCCAGACTCCTTCATACAAGTTGGCAGAATCTGGTTGGACAAAGCACGTCAGCATCCATACGTCCAGAAGGGATCCAAGCACCTAGGGATGAATAAGTTACAATCAAATTCGAATCAGATCGCTTCGCCCAGCTCTCATCAGATTAGTAGTCCAGACACCCAGAAGGATTTTAGGTGCTCGGGTATGGACACAATCACGGTGATTGCGGATCAGATCATATCGAGTCAGGGCGTCCAGAAAGGAATCTAGGCACCCGGATTGACTTATAAAAGAAGTTGAGATCAATACCTTTAGAATAATAATTTTCATCGCCTCATACTCACATTCTACTTCAAAATTCTGATACCCGACGATAGCGTTTAAGTACTAAATCTTCGTCGATAGCTTTTTTTCTTATTTTATTTTCATTTTTCATGTTTTCTCTTGAATATAATTAATAAACTTGTTATTGATCCTTATCTTTTGTAAAAGATGAACCTCCTTCTTTAAGAAGAAGGACATTAGTGGATTGTCTATCGAAAGCGATCAACGACTGCAGATCTTGGAGTAGCAGCTGCAGGCTGTGAACCAAATAAAAATAAAGTTGTCGTTTATTTTTCTTCTTTCTATTTTTTGTTGCATCTTACGAAAGAAAAAGTGAAAAAGCGAAAAGCGCTATTCACCCCCCTCTAGCGCTCATCGATCCTACAACCACCACATGAGCCAGATCCCTTACTTGACAAGGAGGAAGCCATATTCACTTTTTCAAACCCTCTAGGTACCTTTCAGCACGACAAGGTTAGTATTTTTGTGATCTTTTAGAAAATTTCATAGAGGTACCCATAATTGATTTTATTGGATGTAGCATAATTTTTTATACATGCTCTGTAAAGTCTGACTTTGTGGCCTCTTTTTTTTACCCCGCATACGTGAGGGAGACATGTTCTTTCCCTCTCTATAAGCTTCTGAAGTGGTTGCTCAACTTGAACTGCTTTTGATCTCTAGGAAGAATTTTCAAAGAGCAGATGGTGGGAGGAGAGGTGTTTACATTAACTATTAGCATTCCACTTCCATAGTGATTTTGTACTTGAACTGTCTTCAACCAACTGAAAGTACCATTGAGGAGTCGACAAAAGAGGGAGTAGTACATTACGACACTCATTATACGAGGATAGTTTTCTCTTCCACTCAGTCCATCCCACTACCGACGTGACTTCTATTTCTGAATCACCTTCGACCGCTAGGAATAAAGGGGAGTCCGTTCTTTTCTTTTCTTTTTCGTCATACTTTGCTTTTATACTTTGTTTTTTCATACCTTGCATTTTCTTTGGTTCATATTTCATTTGGTTTTAAATAAATATCTCCATGTGCATTCTTCATAATGTCATGAGAATTATAAAAGTTAGTTAAATTCTACCGTTGGATTTTGAATCTTTGACATGATTAGTCTTTTATTTGCAAATAGTCATTTGGGTGGTGCTGGATTCTAACTTGATGGATTGATTGTGTTAAACAAACTTACCTAGTGAGGACCACCTTCATGCTTTTTCTTTCTCTTTTTGAGTGATGGTACTCATGATAATTAAACTCTAGGTCTTGCTTGGCTTCTTTTCAAAATTATTGTTGCATGAGTGTGCATGAATATGATGAAGACTATTTGTTCTTACTGGCTCTTCTGAATTCCTACTTTCTTATTACATTCATAGTTGAATAATTTCCATGGTGTATTTTGTCTCCCATCATACTTGCTTTGTTTACCTTCTTGAAAGTTTGGTTGATGATTTGATGAGTTATTTTGCTTGAGACGGTCAAATTTTAAGTGTGGGGGAGGGTTTCTTATGCTCAAGGATTTTAAAGACTTTGGAGAGTTTCATGAGTGCTAGGGAATGAGTAGCAGGTACAGCACAGCGAAATTTGAAAGAAGAAAATAAGTGAAAAAAGGAAAGTTGTGAACTTGTTGGTGCCAACTCCATTGCTGTTCTGAACAGCAACATTTGAAATTCAAGCTCCTATCAATTTAGTACTGAATGATACCTTTTAGTAAGATTGGGTATGCAAGACTTAAGCTGGAAGTTGTAGGACTGTAATGTCTGAAATTGAGTTACTGAAAAACCAGAATGCAGAATTCGGTTTCACTGCTGCTACCCTTTGGCACAATTCTTTGAAGCTGATGTTTGCACCCCTAAAAATAGTTTTCTGGTGGCTGTTGCTTCCCAAGCTAAGTTTTTGGTGTTGTAATATCATGTAATGTTACCTTCGTGCTATGAAGCTATCCCTTACTGATTTAAAAACCTTGGAATGTTCAGTTTTAAATCAGAGATTTTGAAATCACAGAAACTGTGATTGAGGAATTCCAAACTGCTGAAATTGTGGGGATGTACCTTTCAAAGCTGAGTGGATTGAGTGTTAGCTGTGAAAAAAGAAAAAAAAAATAGAAGGAAAAAAAGAAAAAAAGAAATGACAAGTGGGGAATTTCAAACTAAATGTGTGAAGGGCTGAATTAATGGATATTCATTTAATTGGAGTTGTTGATTTTGTTTGTAACAAGTAGGATGGTTCACAATTCCATGAGAGTGAGGTGTTGACTACTCAAGGTACATGTTGTAGTTGAACAAGATTCCTGAAATTGAATTCTGGAAAAAATGAATAAGATTGCGGAAAAGAATTAAGAAGGTTAATCTTGAAGTGTGGCTGCTGGTTTTCAAGGAGGTTGATTAGGTTTCTCACCAATGCACTGCTGACCACTGCAATACCAAAAGTTTTTCAGGACTCAAGTTAGGACTATATTGACTCCTAATGGTTGCAATAGAAATTGAAGCAACAGATCATAAGTATTAACCTCAATTCTGTGGATTCCTGACTTTTTACTGCTGAAGTGGAGTTCAATGCTGGTGCTAAAATGCTGATGCTGTTTTTGTTTATCATTGCTTTAAATTCAAGTTATAAACACCCTAGTGTTAAATGAAACCCTTTTTGAGGTTTAATTCTTCATAGAGCAAGAAAGTGTTCTCTTGGATTCAAATTTCTGAAACTTGAAGTTATGGTATCTCAGGAGCTGGAATTGCAGCAGTTTGCCAAGAATCCAGATTTTTAAGAATCTGAAATTGTGGTCTCAACATATATGTAATTGAGACGAGTGAAAATTTGTAAGGTTATCTCATGCTATGTAACTCCTACAAATTCATTGAAGTTGAATCCTTAAGATGAGACTGAAATGGCACCTTTAGACTTGATACACTAAACTTGGTATTTGCTACCAAGCTGCACATTTTGAGTTGTAGCTAAAATCTGTCATTGTGTTCCTGTCTTTTCTTTATGAATCTGGTCTCATCTAATTCTTGCCACTGCCTTTAATCCAAATGCCTGAAATGAGAATTCCTGAGTGTTAGTGTTAGTGTTAGTCCTAGAACCAATTATGAGATGATTAATTAAGAAATTTTTTGTATCACATTTTATTAATAAAGATAAAGTTTTGGTTATTATATTTACTTCATGTTTGTACCAAATGAATAAGTATAATAATGTCTTTGAGTAGTAGATTATAATCTATATCATATCAATTGGTTGAATTGATAGTGAGATGATGTAAAGAACACTATTCTTAACTATTTCTAGCCAAGTATTAATATACAAGGACAATATTAATGCATTGAGACTAGCGTATAGGTCAATTGATGACTTGATCTCATAAGTCATGGATATGAGATATCACATTGACACATGGATATATATTAGAGAATATGTACTGAATTGATCCGTCATGAAAAAGTTTTATAGATCATTATATGAGTGTCATAAACTTTCTCATAGTACTATTAGTATGAATAGTCCTTAGATTTCAAATCACTACAGTTCCCTATGTAAGGAGTTGTATATTTTGGTATCATTAAACATCACCCGTAACAGAGTAGACTATAAAGTCGATCACTGGGTATGCAATGAATTATGCAGAGGGATGTGAGTGATGTAGATGTGATTTATCTTTCCCATATTATGTGAGTGATATCTGTGACCCCTTGATCGAGTAAAGACTACTAGAACGCATGACCATGCTCAAATAAGTCGATATGAGATATTGATTTTATTTATTTGAGTGAGTCTATTCGAGGATCAAGAAGCACAAAAATTGATAAATGGATGATACGGTCTATATCTCATTGATCAATTTTGATATCGAAGATAGAAAGACAAAGTCATACATTATAATAGACACAGAAAGGTTAGGTCGAATCTCAACTTTCTCGTCACTTGGGTAGTAATGAAACATTATTAGATGTCACTCATTGTTTATGTGTTTAATGTGGTTTAAATACATTGTCAATGTTACGAGAACCCATTGGGTCACACACAAAGAACACGATATTTCAAAGATAAGTTGATTTTAGTTTGACTAAAATATAATCTGAAATTGAATTAATTGAGTTAAACTTAAATGAATCCAATTGAATTATAAGATTAAGTCTAATTTGAGTTAGACTCATTTAGATTAGACTCAACTACTTAATAATGGATATCTCCATGTGTGAATATTTCAAAACTGTTGAACAAATATTATAAAGAAAAATGCTTAATTCCGTAATGACACCCCTTATAAAATTTGATAAGGGCTCCTTAAAAGCGATAGAAATGAGTCTTTCCATGAATATATGAAATCATGACTTTTCAAATCAATCAATTTACATTCCTTTAAATTGACACAACTTCCAAGATTAGAGAAATAACTATTTGAAAATTTCAAAGATTTCATCCATTCACAAAGAATACATCTTTGATTTCTATTAAATGTATAAACTGTAGGGTCTAAAGAATTTCCATATCTCCACAATGGCATGATATTGTCCACTTTGGGCCTAAGCCCTCATGGTTTTGTTCTTGGGCTCTCCCCAA
>JAOBBC010000022.1:5620117-5633306 GCA_025388495.1 Curcuma longa
CTTTTTTGGCAGTGTGACTAGTTATCTTCTTTCTTAAAAGTGCTTCCTTCCTGCTTATTGTATACTCCTTATAATTTTTGCACAGTAGACATTTTAACTTCAACTTGCATTCTGATCATATGTTGCTACATGATTAAGATACATAATTGAGCAGGAAAGTGAGGAATAGTTCTTTTTGTTAATATTTATGGATTTCTATAAGATTAGGAGGAAATGACTACTAGAGGAATGCAAAACATTCCAAATAGGCAAATTATCGTATCAAAAGAATGCCTTTATGCACTAATCCAGCTGATGTTATTTTCTATGAACATCCATGTTCTTGCATCGATTACAAATCCAATACCTTCAGAGAGATAACATGCCATCAGCATGCAAGCTTGATAAGAAAAAACAGTGTATGTGAGAGAGAAGAGCATGCCTTTGGATGAAACACATTGCCTCTTGTATTCTGAGAAATTCCATCAATTAAGCGAGACAATACAGAAGCAGGGAACAACTCAGCGTTATCAGGAGGATCTATCTTTTTTTTGCCAATGTATGCCTCCACAATTGTCATCTGTGATTAAGTTACTTTTAGGAACCATGAGAACTTTTGTTAAATACACATCTTAATTAAATAATCATATCTGACACTTGCAGCCTAAAAAAATGATTTTTTCAGGATCTGCTCCAAGTTATGCAAACTACTGAATAGTTGCTTGCATCAATAAAGCAACAGTGAAATAATCAGCAACCTCATTCCGGGTCAAAGTTCCAGTCTTGTCACTGCAAATGGTAGTAGCTGACCCCATAGTTTCACATGCAGAAAGCCTCCTCACCTGCAAAATAATCACCATCAGACTATTGTCTTGTGGATTAAGATACAGCCTTGTTACTTGAGTATAAAAAATATCGCTTACAAGAGCCTTGTCCGTCATCATTTTTCGCATTGAATATGCTAGGCTGATTAAGAAAACAAACAAATTTTTTAACAATATAAGAAAGGGAAGCTAACTCGTAACTTGGTACAAAAGCTAAGCACTCACGTCAGAGTAACAGCCAATGGAAGACCTTCGGGTACAGCTACAACAACAATAGTTACCTGCTCAAGTTTCATAGTCGCCAATAACTTAATTCAAATAGGATATTCCAAATTCACATGCATAGAAGCACAAGTTATGGAGAACGAGTTAAGAGATGTTTGCATGCAGGAAAAAAAATACTATACATACAGCAACTGTGAATAAGTTGATGGCTCCATTTATTGCAGCTTTTGTACTTGTCTGTCCCTTGACAAATTGCACAGTTCCATCAGGATCCTTGGAATTTCCAGTGAAATATCTGAAATAGTTGTTACATCTCTATAATGATAGACCTAATTTGTTGATCAACAAGACAAACAGAGTTTATACTTGCCTGACAAAAAGCACTACCAGGACAATTCCAGCAACAGTCAGTCCCACTATGCCAATGAAAGTAGCAAGTCCGTTCAATCGCACCTATTGAGAGAAGCTGAGCGTGAGTCATTGAATCTGATTCTGGTGTAATTATCTTTGGCATTAAAGCACATAACATGCACACAAGTAATAAGGACCTGCAGAGGAGTTTCTTCCCCATTATCCTCTGATATGCTGGCCATCAATATGCCCCACTCAGTATTCATGCCAACTGCAGTAACCTGAACATATATAAATAAGCAGTATAGTAAAACTACATGTGTACAATACAAACCCATCAAAACAGCAGCAACCACCTCAAAATTTTTATCATTGTTGGAGTTTTTATTAGTGCAAGCTTGAGACAGATGACATTGCAATAGCTAACTATGAGGAAGGTAGTAAACACTAAACTAAAATATTGTTGAAAAAAGTATGGCATCCTACACATTAAAAATAAGTACAACAGTTAAACTTCCAGACATTCCCAAGTCCAATTCCTCATTACCAAATTAAATCCTCATGATCCTAACAAAAAATTAGTGGATATCACGAAGGTAGTAACTGTGACTAATGTAATGTGTCCAATGACCAACGTTGGAAGGGTTGAGCAAATAAGAAGGGTAGACACTTAATTATGTGGATGCAGAAAAATTATCGAAGGAAAAAAAATAGGTTTGACTGGCCTTCCATGTCTCTCAACTAAAGAAGTTTTAAAAAGTACCCTCATGCATGATTCAGAATGCCAACACCTGCCATAAAATAAGTATTAGCCCAAACCAACAAGTGAACCATACAATTTCATAGATCCCTCTGAGATCAAAACTATAGTGTAATATAAGCACAAACATATCTCACAAGGTGGTCCAAGCTAGTATAAGACGCAAGATGCAATTGGACTCAATAGCCAAAAGCATAATAGCTTAGCTTTATGATGATTCTGTGTATGGTTTGGGCTAAGAAGAGTAAGGCCCTCATCCACTTCTCTAATTCCCATTCACTTGATTCTCCTAATACTTATTCATGCTGCAGAATTAGGGATATTCCTGCCACTAGTTATCCCTGTGCACGTCAAAGCAATTGAGGTTGACCTTAATGATTGTTTTGATATCCGGAAACAAGCTACAATTTCACAAGCCTTGGATGAGTATCAGTCATCAAATTATAGAGTCGAAATCAATCTTAGCTATTGGCATCACAACCCTGCAACTCAAAGTAACAATGAGCTTCATTCATTTTGGTACTCGCAGGGGTAACAATTAGGGTGTTGTTAGTAGCGACTAGTAAGGTTCTTACTAGAAACATTAGCTTAATGATTGATTGCTTTCAATGAATAATTCAATTTAAAATTATCAGGTACAACTAGTTCAAAAATCGTCCAATTTTTTTTTAATGAAATTGTTACATTGCAATGGAAAGTGACAATTTCGACAAGTTTTAAAAGATGTCTTTCTCAAAGTGACAATTTCGACAAGTTTTAAAAGATGTCTTTCTCGGAAATCTTAGCCTTCGTTGAATTAGGAAATAAGAAAAAACAAGGTAAATTCAAGAAGTTGATTGAGGAACATGGCAAGAACAAAAAAATATATCAATTCAAAATTACCAATGGCGATCAATTAATCAACTGATGGAGCAACAAAGCAAAACCATAATAGTGGTCAAGAGCTACTAGTAGAAAGAAATACTTAGGTCATTTCATTGAGCATGGTTCAATTTCATCCATACTTCACTCAAATATAAACCCATTCATTATTTCCACATGTCAATTATTTTAATACAATAATCATTGGGTCCCCCAAATACCAAACCAGTTAATACTAGTCAAGTCTGAACCATAATGCAGATCCATACTGCTAATGTTGTGTTTTGGTAGAGTATGTTGTTGTACCAAGACAAACAAAGTCCAGGATGGGTATCAACACATACACAAAAAGTTGAAACTTATCATCATGAAAAAATTAAAAACAAGATTTAATAAAAGCTTAGCTTTTCTTACATCAGTGTTTGTCAACTCAACCCTTCTTTTGTTACTTGTCTGTAGTCTATCTAGTACATATTCTACTATCGACTACAAAACAAGTATTTTCAACTTAGTTTAAATGGGTGGTTAGTAAAAGGTAAAACTGAAAAAGGAACCCATAGAAGTAGGTTTCAGTATCCTGCAGGTTTCAGTATGCTGCAAGCACATGGAAGTTTAGTGGAAAATGAGGAAGCAGGAGAGATTAAGTACTAACCAGCATATTGCCATATCCATCAGCAACCTTGCATCCAGCCATCAAAAATGGTGCCTTTTGATCTTTATGAACCTGCAACAAAGCATTCTATAAAATAAACAAAAGATCGTGAACCCACAAAAATTTCAACTAGCTTAGGCAGAACCTAAAGTGTAATTATATAGTGTGATAAATAGTGTGATAGAGCATTCAGTTCATGACCCACCAGATGCCATGCATCAACTGTTTATTTCAAATGAGTTTCTTTACTAAAAAACTCATTTATGAAAAGTTACATTCTCTTGTACAAGAAAATCTCCAACTTACAAAATCTTCAGTTGGATGAACTAGCAGCAACTTACATAAATATGAGAACAGCTGCAAAAAAGATAAAAAAGGAAAAGGAAAAAGAACCTACAACTTTGCTCTCCCCGGTCATGCTGGACTCATCTATCCCAAGAGAATGGGCAGTGATAACAATCCCATCAGCTGGAACCTAGAATTAGATCAACATAACAGTTTCAAAGGAATTTACAGGAACATCTTGGCAGCAATGACAAAATGTGAAATGCCTACCACATCACCGATCTTGAGGGGAACAACATCACCGACTACAAGATCAAAAATGGAGAGTTTAATTCTCCTACCACCTCTAATTACCTGGACAGCACAAAATAGATGAAAAGAAAATAAAGAAAGTTGAAAAATAAAAGTACATTAAAATGCTATGAACCCACCTCCAAATGTATGTTCCGCTTCTCCTCATTCAAATTTTGGAATTGTAGAGATTGTCTATAATCACTGAAAGCTAGCATAAATACAGAAACCATTACAAATTTACTCGGGCACAAATCACGTTGATCATGGAAAAGAATCAATGTGTGAATTAACAAAACAGAAGCAATCTTTAGTTTCAAAAGACAAGAATAGATGTGCCTGCACAACTTATGATGTAAAATGGCAAATTTTTCTTCAAAAAGAAATCAGCTATTGCACCAGTCCAAAGAAACAAAACAGTAGTTTGTCGATTGCAGTCAGCTTTTTTGCTTAGTACTTATAGGCTGTCTCAGATTCCCAACATCCTTTAGGAGATAATATCAGATCAATATCACATGGAGGCCAAATAGTAGGATCTAAACATGGAAAAGCAATGAGAAACTAGACATTTTCCTCATTACCCCATATGGGAGGGAAAAGGGGAAAAAAGAACTTGAGACAATTGGAGAAAAATGGGTAAGGTCACAGGAAACTACGATGAGCTAGTAAGAAAAGATGAAAGATCACAGACCTGTTACAACTATGACAATAATAACAGCAAAGGCAATATCAAATAACCTTCTGGACATTTTCCTCATTACCACATAAGAGAGGGAAAAGGGAAAAAAAAGAACTTGGGACAATTGGAGAAAAATGGGTAAGGTCACAGGAAACTATGATGAGCTACTAAGAAAAGATGAAAGATCACAAACCTGTTACAACTATGACAATAATAACAGCAAATGTAATGCTCCCTCCATCATACCATCCTTGATCAATTCCCTGAAGAAGAAAATATTATCCATTTTTCCATTGGAACAACCAACCAACATTGTAAATTGACCATTTGACAAATCAAAGGGCCAAGCAAATGCTAAATTAGAGATCAGATATGAATATGCCCAAGAGAAGCAAAGAACAATGTAGACAAGAAAAACTAAACCAAAAACAAATAAGAAAAACATATCAAAGACCTGTGAAGGATTTGTTTGATAATTAAGAATCAGTTGCAAGAAACACCAAAAAAATAGTTGTTATTCCAAGGTTCGACATGGGATTGCATACATAAACCTTCTGCACAGCAAGGTCCTATCAAGAGACTTGCTCCAATATCAAATAACCATCAATTCTTCACATCAAATTGAGTCCTTAATATTCTCTCACTTCTGGAATCCAAACTACTAATGGCAAACAAAGAATTGTTCAGAACTCAAGCAAATTAAGTCCCAAGGGCACGTGCATGCATGTGATATGCAACATGAGGTGTGTGCAAAGTAATGTCAGAGCGAGGGCAATTTCAAACAGATATATTGCTTTTTATGGAGTGTAAGAGATGCTACAGTTTAGACAGGTGAAAGAATTTAATATTCATTATAGTTTGATAAACATTAGAGCATAAGCCTTATGTATACAAGTGGATACATCCAATGAAGATAAGGAGAAATCATATATAAACAGGGAAGAGAATCTCTACAAATAACAACTAAAAAAATACAGAGAAGAATGAGAATGATTCTACATAAACCAGGAACATATAAACTTAATAGTCTAAAGAACCCAGACCAGGGATAATGATATGGGAAAATAATTATGCCTCAAGGTACAAATATTTGAAAATTCTGAAAAAAAACAACTAAAATTCATGAGTTACAGAAATTACAAGGCTAACCTCACCTTTGTCTTTATGCCTAAGGCCAATGACAATGCTGCAGCAACCATAAGGATGATAAGGGTTAGGTCTTGCCAAGCTTCCCATAGGAAAACCTAAAAGGTGTCACACAAGGTAATGTTACAACTAAATAGACTCCAATAATTGAAAGTCAGTAAAGAGATCAACATACCAAGAAACTTCTTCCTTTCTTTCGGGGGTAAGTGTTGGATCCAAATGAGTTCCTCCTATACACTATCTCAGCTTCATCTCCACTGATTCCTTTGTCCAAATCAGTCTTCAATAGACTAGCAATTCCATTAACCTAAATGAACAGCAGATTATCTTAAAATAGTGGACAAAGCAGATATAGAACAGAAATAGAACTTTTTAAATACCCCTCCATGTCCTTGTAGAGCAGAAAAGTCACGGTCCCGGGTCATTTTAGTAAGCTCTTCATGCCCTAGTATTCCAGGAATTCCTACGGAAAAAGTAAAGGGCAAGACCCACTCAAGGAGCCATCAGTACAATCCCAATATAACAGACAAGTAAATTGCTAGAACTCCAACTTTCATAAGAAACATCAACAAATTGACTCAAATATTATATATATATATATATATCAATTACAGATCTCCAAGATCTAAAGAAAGAAAGCCCATTCATAAAAGAAAGTTAACAACAGCCAGGGTTCAACAATAGTGCATCATAAACATCAATATAAGTTATGGAATAAACTAGATAACAGTGCCAAGATCAACTATCAAAAATACCAAATCTCACTACCACATAATCTGCTATAAAAAATACATTGCACAAAAACAAACAATAGAATGTCACTCTACGTACTAGACATCCACAAAAGAAAATTGATACCACTATAAGCATAAAATCCACTACCTCCTAAACACTAATCAATGAGTGTGTTTGGCCAATCTAATGAGCATGAGACCCTACACTCCCACATTCTGCAATATAGAGTGATGTCTATGTTCACTCCAACACAAGCACAACTACAAAAGGCAGCCCAAGCGCGTTGTGTCAGGCACATTACACTCAACAGTAAGCCAACACATGGTCAAAGTGAATTGCATAATTGCAAATGGTTAGAAAGCATACTAATGTGCTAGAGACCGTTCACAATAAAACAATATTCCGTATAGGCCATATCCGCAATAGTCATTATTAAAGTTCCATTTGCAAACCACTTATCCTGAAAGCTTAATTTGTTAGGAAAACAATCAATTTATATGTGTCAACATCCCCTTCATGTGTGGGTGAAGTGCTGACTTCATTAGCCCCAGCTTCCCAACACATGAATTGATTAGATATGTTTTAAATACAAGTGGGATATGAACGTTGCACCTCTATATTGAGTACCATGTCAAAGTTGATTAGCTAAGTAATTATCCCAAGAACTTGAACTGTTAGAAAAGGGAACAATTTATATTTTATATTGTTACCAGTCATCAACCATTAAAGGCCTCATCCACAAGTAGATCATTCATCATTGTATTTGATTGTTGTATGACCACCATGTTCTAATCTACAATCACGAGTCTAGTTAATTGTCCTCCTAAATGTGTATGAATTCTAACATCAATAAATAACTGCATCATACAATTGATCCAACATCAAGCTAATTAGTCTACAATTCTACATGTTAACCAACATGAAATAAGTTATGACCTCATATGCAAATATGTAAAATATAAGAATTTATCTGTAATATTGCATATTCGTAATAATATCTATATATATAGGTAGAGGAGGCTACTTATGATTGTACTGGAATAATTACCCCTAAAACATCTTAGGGGAACCACCAATACCATAATAATATTCTGGATTGATTGCATCCTCCTAATCGGTCACGCCAAAGAATTAATTTCTTTTTGAATTTCGAATTTGTAATTGAATTTGGTAATTGGCTCATTTTAGGTGTCAAGGTTTGGTAACTTTTAATTTGGTAGTAATAGCTTTTAATTTGGGTAGTTTTTCAGTTTGTGTGAGATAGCCATCACTCTTTGATTCATTGATTTTGTCCCAAATTTCTATGTAATTCAAGGATTCAATTTTGATGTTGCACCAAATGGCACTAGAGTCAAATTCCTATTTCAGTTTTTAATACTTCACCATCTACAACCCCTAGATTTTCCTCAAAAATCCACTATCCTAAAAAATCAACCACAATCTCCAAAAAACATATTCCCCTCATCAAGTTTCTAACCACTAGAGGATGACCTACTTTGTCCCATCATCTATAGCCTCACATCTTCAACCACACTAGTACACAACATCTACTCTACCACCAAGCCCTAACCACTCTTAGTTGTGTTGCATTTTCACATGATAGCCCACAACACACAACTTCCTTGCGACACACATGCATCATCCAATGCACATCTACATCAATGTCCAATGGTTGATCAGTGACATATGGCATTCCAACCAGTGCACCTCATCCAACAACGATGAATCAAGGTGAACTCACTTCTAAGATCTGCATTGATGCCTCTTGTTTCTAACCACTGTGATCACAATGGTCCCTTTTTCGATATGTTGCTTTCCCTTAGTCCCCTCCATGCAACATGTTCCTCAGCTTCACACGACGCTCTACCTTCTGTCGTCCACATATAGTCTACCGCATTCTACAACTTAGTGGAGGGGTTCACGACTTCCATGGCAAAGGAGATGGAAAAACTAATTCTAAATCAAACCATAACTTGATGAATCTACGGTTCTTATTGAAAAAAGGGTCATCTACTACCTAGTGATCCGATCAAAGGTACAACGCAGTAGATCTTGCAAGGGCAATTCCACAAAAATTTGCTAGATTCCTAAGAAAAATCTCCTCTCGTTAGCATGTCAAGATTTGAATTTGGTAACCACTTTGATATCGAAAAAGGCTTGCACATATCCCAATATAAATGCATTTCCTCCTTTTGAAGGTCACTTTTGTTTATATAGTTGGTAAATTTAAATTTCCTACATTTACTTAATTTTTTCACAATTATATTGTATATCACCATATCAATATTCCTTAGTTTGATCATCAGCTATAAAAATAAACTAAAATACCATCACACCCACAACCCTTTGTTGCACCTTAGTTTATTTTTCATTAATATATATGTGTTGTATTTTGTTATCTTATAATATCTTTATGATACATTAGAGTCAACATGATACAAGGAAATGTTTGAACCGTGAGGACCTACTAGATAGTTCACTCCAACTAAAGGCGAAGGGGTGAATATCTCAGGCACAACAAACACGACAAAGATTAGTGGTGTTCGTGCTAGTGTGGTTTTAGTCATGTCAAGTATATCAAAGAGGAAATAAAGAAAATATATACAAGATAATGCTAACTTTTTTATGCAACGTGGTTCAAAGACCTGCACCTACTACATAGACTATGACGCTTCCAGTGCATCACCTCTCGTTAATCCACTATCATCACTCCTATTAACAATGGGGCAAGCCTCTACACAATCAACCAATTTTTTTATAATAGGATCTATCTTAAAGATAATAAAATGTTAAGTTAAAAGAGGATATTACAAATATCTTAAGTTAAAAAGCCTTGATTGGACATTAATTTGGCCCTTCGAGCACTTGTTGAAAGAAAATTAGAGAGAATTTACAAGAAACTTCTTATGCCTAAACCTCTCCAAAAGCCTATACAATGAGTTCTGACGGCTCAATTTGGTCACCTCCATTCAACTTTTTAATCAATCAAACAACCAAATGTTGTTGTTAGAAGTCAACAGATATGTCACTGATCATCCAGATTTCACCTACACTCGACTGCTCGAGTCTCCAATCGATTGAAATTATATCTAGTTGATTGTTGCTCAAATTGAACCATTATGTTCATTCAATATTTGTATCAATCGATTCTCTACCTGACTAACAGGCTTCAATCAATTGCCCAGTCAACTAGACCTTGAGCGGTCACACCTCCAACATGACTTACAATTGCAGTAAGTCTATGTAAATGCCCGAAGCTAAAGTTACTTGGTAAACTATGGCTTGAAACATACATTCCCCCATTGAAGGATTCACAACTCAATCACTAGGTGGTCTACCCCTACCTAGCTATCACATATCATTTATAATGATATTGCCTAAACATAAAAGCCTCAAGATTACATTCACTCCCATAATCACTCATAGCTCTCATGCATCCAAGTCTTCAACCTCTTCAACCACCTAGATTCAGATCGTTGAGCCATCAAACACACCAAGTTCCTCAAGCTAGCTTTGTGTCGTTCAAGCAACTCTCCATGCAATTAAATCCACTTTGTTCTGTGCTGATAAATCATGGAATGCATCAAATTCCCCAAGCTCGCTCCATATCCCATCCTCTATATTTACAAGGGTTCTCTGCCATTAGAGATGCATGATGAAGGTGGCAATTATAGATGAGTAATAAGAATTAGTGCCATGACTTTGGTGAGCAATAGAGGCTTGCTACAAGATTGAGAAGGGGAAGAATGGATCTAGGCTACTAGATGGTGGCAATGATGGGCGATTGTATTGTAAGTGTCATACACAAATGTGTTGATTAGGTTATGCTTGTGATAGCTCAAGCAATTTGATTGTGGTGGAATGTAAGGAAGGGTAGGAAGCATATGGGGAAAGGGCGACCCTACCAAAGAGGGGAGCTGCAAGTGACAAAAGTGCAACATGCTCGATAGAGGAAGGAAAGAGCTCAAGGTTAGTGTCACATTGAACAAGAAGAGGGAAGGAAGGTTTAAAATGCTCAAACTCTAAACCAATCAACCAAAACAACACATCTCAATTCACATAGTCCACAACTTATTCATTCAGACCCGAAGCAAAATTAAATCAATTCCACCTGACCACAAGCTCAATCAATCAATCACATCCAATTAACCCCAAAACTAAACCAAGAACTTTGATTTAGTTGTAAAACCTAATTTAATCCCTTTAAATCATGATTAACCACTAATTACATCTATCTAAATCAAAAATCAAAATCTTCAGTGATGAATTTTTTGTCATAGTTTTAAGGGATTTGGATGCAATGACTATGGCAAATTGGACGTGGAAGGAGGAAGGAAATAGAAGGGAAAAAAGGATACAGTTCAAAGTTAATGTTCTATTCGGAATGGTACAATTTTGACATTATCTTTTATGAGCATAAGGTAAAAAAATATAACAACATAATCTCAATTTATATTGCCTTGTGTTGTAGCATGCCTAGGGGTGCCGAGTGTTGGCATAACGCAATATCTAAGTTAGTAATCAAGTTTTGGTAATTTATCAACCATGTCGCCCGATATGGTAGAAGAATTCAAACCACTTTCTAAGTAGTAATCAAATTTCATATGCAACATAGGAGAAAAGTGCAAGTCATGTCTTGTTCCAAGGCAACAAGGCGTAATGATAAGGCTACTGAATTTACACTACCATTTACACCTTTCTAATGGCATCTAGGCAAATATATTGCCCATAATTTTCAAAAATAGGGAAAGTTAAGCACCTGGTTTCTCTCTCTCCCCTGCTTCTTTAAAAAGAAGTGCTGCCTGAAAAGTTGAAATTATAAGAAAATAGTAATTCAGAGGTATCTAAAGTACAATCACTGTGTAGCAAAAACTATACCCTTATCACTTGAGCATGTGCTCTGATTTTCCTCCTTACTTCCTCCTTTTCTTCCTCCTTCTTCAAATCCAAAGTATATCTGAACCGCCTGGATGCATTTAGCACAAGTGCTGCTTGCTGTACATCGTCAACATAACAGTTATAAAGTTTTTCATTATTTTATTGTTAAAAGAAACATAAATATTGTGGTAGTGCTATAATTATGTTAAGAGAACCAGAGAGAGAGAGAATTTGATACAGCCATAATCAAAGAAAATTATGCTTGTTATTCTCTGATTGGTGAATAAAATTTTATCTAGCATTATTTATTGTTGTTGGATCTAATCCATGTAATACACTTGCTTCTGGAACAGTGCTTCTGGAACAGGTAGCACAACTAAATGGTTAAATTCCCAAATTAACACCCATTTAAAATAGATGAAGTTAATAAATCTAAAAAAAATGTGGAATCTGAATACTGTCAGATCTTATCACACTTAACCTTTACCAAAGGAATGCCCGGAAAGAAAGGACTTCGGTTGACTAATCCTGATCCAATCCCAACTACAGTTGGCACACACAGGTAAGTTTGTTTGCAAAATCAGTGCTTATTCTTGTACCTCAAATTCAGATCTAAAAGTATCCATTGACTATTTGACCTATCCAATACTAGGTAATGTTCTGAAAAGTGATAACTGGACCAGACTGCTGATTAAACAAATTAAACCAGGAATAGAAACCCAATCTCTTTTTTTTCTTTTTCTTTTATTTTTTATTTATTTTATTTTACTTTGTTTTTGCTTTCAAACCCATATTTTTAAATCAGGAACAGGTAGAAGTGGGTAGAAACTGATTTTTAAATAACTAACTTCAAAGATTATTAGGTTAATAGGGGTATTATGTAGTGGACTTAATCCCACATTAGTATTATAGGTTTGGATTATGTCTAGAATCTTATATATCCCACGCAATCTAATAAGATTGCGAACCGTGAACCGGCAGTTCAGGTTGAACTGCTGGATCAACTGGCGGTTAACTGGTTTGCTTATATCTTTTTAATTGGTATAAATTTTTTACAACAAGGGCCTCTCATTTAATAATATTTATAACATTTTAATGATATTAACGGTGTGATTCAATATAAGCCAACTCTTTTACTTTAAAATTTTCAATATATGACTATTTCACTTTCTATCGAAGTCAAATTTTCAACATTTTCTAATGTGGGACTATTCCACCTTTAAATCATTAAATTTGGTGATCCCATTTAATTATCTTAATAGGTCACTTATTGACCTTATTTTTTATTTATTATTTATTATGTATCCATTCAACACCTAACTTATTGAGTTTATAGAGATCATTTAATTTGTATAATATATTTAATAATTAATTTATTAAGAGATATAATTTATTCAATAATAAAAATATAACTTATGTGAAGACTATCATCGAACATACAAAATTGATCAAAAAATATAACTTATGTGATATATATGCCTCATCACACTAAAATATAACAATATTAATATTAGATAAACAAA
>JAOBBC010000022.1:5675203-5686284 GCA_025388495.1 Curcuma longa
TCGATCAAGGGATCGATTACCATGCTGGTAATCGATCACCTGATCGATTACCAAGCGGAAAATAGGCTGGTAATCGACCAGCCAATCAATTATCTGTGTTAATGAGGAAAGGTTACGTGGTGAATTCTAAAGTATACAGTTCGATATGATATTCTGACCATTAAATAAATTTAGGAAGTGAGATACCTCCTAACGTGGCACTCCAACTTCACTAGTTATTTGAATACTGTAGCATGTGCTATGTAAGTTGCAAACCTTGATTACTTAAAAAAAAATACTCTGTTTCTTACCATCATATCATACCATGCCTAAGGATAGTTATAGAAGCATCATCGATGATTGATTTGGTGGCCTCAATAGAGTCATGATTATGGTGTAGCAAAGAACATCCATGAAAATTATTGGAGACTCTAGTCTCTCAAGCATAACCTTCACCAAGTAATGTAAAGTTTGAGATTACTACAATGCTTTATGTGATGGTCCTATCTAGACTTGACATGGGTCGAGTACTCGTTGGCCCAGTTGTTGGGTGGGAATCGTAATCGACTTGATACCTTGCTGAGTCAATTACGATTCCAGCCTAATAAAAATCATCGATTCAAACCAACTCAAATCACCAATTTAGTGATTTTTTATTTAATATATTTGTAATATTTAAGTAATATTAATGGCGTGGTTCATAAGTAACCTATTTTACTTTTCTATTTAAATTGATTTTTTAATATATTTATCTTAAATTTTTTTATGTGAGATTATTCTAGGTATCTATTTAAACTAATTTTTTAACCTATTTATTTAAAAGTTTTTAATATGAAATTAATCTAATTTTAAATTATTAAATTTATTAATTTTATTTAACTCTCTTAACTACACAATACTTTTATTTTATTCATTTAATATTTACTTTATAAAAAAATCAATAACTTATTTAATAAAAACTATTTAACTTGATAATAATTTTTATAAAAAAAGTAATATAATTTATTTAAGAAAAAAATTATATATATATATATATATAAAAGCTATCCTTAAATATATAAAATTAATTAAAAGATACAATATTATGTGGTGATAAATATATGTAATCAAGTCAATGGGTCGATTTTGACTATTTTTATAAATTTATAAATTTATTTTTTTAAAAAATAATAATAATATTGAATCGTTGAAAATCATGGTGAATTGTGAATCAAATTGTGAATCGACGGTTCCAAATCATGAATCGTAATTATCTCGGATGATTAAGATTAATGATTGATCTGTCAAGAACCATCGAATTGATGATTTTAAACCGCCAATTCTAAATTATGATCGGGTCTAATCCGACCTCAAGTAGACTAGTACTATATATTCTATTGACGGTGAGGTGCTTGTTGTAGGGTAAATTGAGTTAATGGTAAATGCAGACCAAGTTTTCACCATCTAACAATTTATAAAAAGGGTCCATAGTTTTTTTTATATATAATATAGGCATTTGAGCCTTGAGCTCAAGTAGTCTCGGAGCAGAGTGATCTTTCTCTCTCATTTATCTATTGAGTAAATTTAAAAATATGAGTGATTTCTCATTCGATAATCAACATTTTAAGTTTAGATTTAAATTATAAATACTTAGATATCATCTTGCCCATGCAAATACCGGAGGGACGTTTGACCATAGCCCTTACTCGAGTCACGAAGGACATCTCGACATTGCTTTTTAACTCAATATATATTGTCCTAATGGAAAAGGTCTTAGCTCAATATCTACAAATCTATCTTAACACGTAAAAACGATCATAATTTCCTTAGCAACTATAATGGTCCCTGAGGATGTTTAGTTAAGTCAAAATTTTCTTTGTCCTGATGTATATATATATATAAAATCGACACTAACTCCCCAACAAAAGAACCCCTAAACACATTCTCTAAAAATCTATCTCGAGCTCCTCAATATGCTGTCTCAATGATCACTACTCATATTCTCTCCAAATCTATGTCTTTCCCTAGGTCTTCAAGTACATCATCAAACATCGATTGGGATCCTTCATCAACTTCAACTATAATTTTCATTAGCAAATTTTGCAATGAAATGCTTATAGATATTTTACATGTTTAACAATAATATTTGATTCATTAATGGAACGTATTCTAATTTTTTTTAAAGGTTACATATATAATTTTTAATAGTATCTGACAACGTATATATTATAAAAAAATGTCAATCAAAACATATATAAACTTTTGGGGCTTTCACAAAGACATTTATATGTACGTATACATTACTTATTTAAGCAATATATGGTTGTTAAGTATTTTAACCATAAGTATTTGATGACATATATGATGATAAAAAATATAAACCATGAGTAATATATTACCTATTTAATTAGTACACTTAGACAACCCGAGAGTACAATTGTGGTCTTAGTAACCCGTAGCATTAGAGATCAGTATCGGTTGATGATTATCAAAAACATATAAGTCTATAATTTTTATTTTGATAATTTAGATATTCAAATTTTGTTATTTTAGAGGTGGATAATTTTTTTATTCATTTATTGAGTAAATTTAAAAGTGTTTGGGGTAATTCATCTAACAGTCAACTTTCATAGTTAAAAATCTACTATAAAATTTATCATTGCTCTAGTTGTATTTTGAACTATGATACTTATAAATCCATCAAACACCTTATTGCTTAGCACGCTCGGGTAGTTTACAACTGCTACTAGAAAGAAGGGGGCGGGGGTAGTTTGGGAAATGCATTTCGAATAATAACAGTATTTGAAAATTTTAAAATCTTGAGGTGTGTTTTCAATAGTTTGGCGTGGAAGGAAAGTAAGGGTTGGGGGATGGAATTTTCGGCCGTCCCACTATTAATCCTATAAACTTATCGGGCCTGTACAAGCCGAGGAAGGATACAAAAGCTTCTCGAATGTTCCTCGCAATTTCCCTTCCCTTCCTGCGCCGACCCAAGCGATCCCCTTCGTTACCCTGCTACTAGCCCACGACTACTTCCTCTCGCCGGAATCCGCCAAAGCTATGAAGCGCTCCGCCGAAGAACACGACCGCAAGCTCCCCTCCTCCACTGCCGACGCCAAGCCCGTCTTCATCACCAAAGCCGAGCGGCAGCGCCTCGCCCTTCAGCGGCGAGAGGAGGCCGTGGCCGAGCAGCGACGCGCCGCCCTCGAACTACTCCAGCAGAACCACAACGAAGCCCCCAAGCCCCCTGAAGACCCCTTGCCTCCATCCGACTCCAGCCAACGCCGTGACCACGAACGCGACCGGGACCGGGACCGGGATCGCGACCGCGACCGCGACCGGGAACGGGATCGGGTCCGGGACAGAGATCGTGATAGGGATACGGATAGGGATAGGGATCGGCAGCGGGAGCGGGAGCGCGACCGCGAGCGAGAACGAGATCGCGATCGACGCTCCCGCGACCGAGACCGGGAGCGCGAGGACGAGGCCCGTGCTCGAGAGCAGGCGCGCTCGGAGAAGCAAGCGGAGCGTGAGAAGACAAAAGAACTGGATGCCATCAAGGAGCAGTATCTAGGATCCAAGAAACCGAAGAAGAGGGTTATCAAGCCGAGCGAGAAGTTCCGCTTCTCCTTTGGCTGGGAGGACACCGAGGATACCTCCCGGGACATGAACGCCCTCTACCAGAATCCCCATGAGGCGCGTCTGCTGTTTGGGCGCGGCTTCATCGCGGGCATGGACCGTCGGGAGCAGAAGAAGCAGGCCGCACGCCACGAGAAAGAGACACGGGAGGAAATCCGGCGCAAGGAGGGCCTTGAAGAGCTTCCTGAGGAGGCTGCTGCCCAGAGGAAGAAAGAAGCCGCTGCCGACAACTATGATTCCTTTGATATGCGTGTCGATCGCCACTGGACTGAGAAGAAGCTCGAGGAAATGACAGAACGAGACTGGCGTATCTTCCGTGAGGACTTCAATATCTCCTTCAAGGGGTCACGGATCCCGCGGCCTATGCGAAGCTGGAGTGAGAGCAAGCTCAGGCCCGAGCTTCTCAAAGCTATTGAAAAGGCGGGTTACAAGACCCCCTCCCCCATCCAGATGGCTGCCATCCCTCTTGGCCTCCAACAACGTGATGTGATTGGCATTGCAGAGACTGGGTCAGGCAAGACTGCAGCCTTTGTCCTCCCCATGCTTAGTTACATAACCAGGCTGCCACCCTTGACTGAGGAGAATGAAGCTGAGGGGCCTTATGCTGTTGTCCTGGCTCCTACACGTGAGCTTGCACAGCAGATTGAGGATGAAACTGTTAAGTTTGCTCACTATCTAGGAATTAAAGTGGTATCCATTGTAGGTGGACAATATATTGAGGAACAAGGATTCAAGCTGGGGCAGGGATGTGAAGTAGTGATTGCAACACCTGGTCGTCTTCTTGATTGTCTGGAGAGGCGGTTTGCTGTGCTTAATCAGTGCAATTATGTGGTACTTGATGAAGCTGATCGGATGATTGACATGGGTTTTGAGGAACAGGTTATTGGCGTGTTGAACAAAATGCCTTCTAGCAATTTGAAGCCAGAGAATGAGGATGAGGAACTTGATGAGAAAAAGATATATCGTACTACATACATGTTTAGTGCAACCATGCCTCCAGCTGTGGAACGACTTGCTAGGAAATACTTGAGGAACCCTGTTGTTGTTACGATTGGCACAGCAGGCAAAACCACTGACCTCATCACGCAGCGTGTGATCATGATGAAGGAGTCTGAAAAGCTTCCAATGCTTCAGAAGCTTCTTGATGATCTTGGGGACAAGACAGCCATTGTTTTTTGCAACACTAAGAAGTCTGTTGATATAAGAGCCAAGGACCTGGACAGATTGGGCTACAGGGTGACCACACTTCATGGTGGGAAGTCCCAGGAGCAAAGGGAGATCAGCCTTGAGGGATTTAGGAATAGGAGGTTTAATGTTCTTGTAGCTACTGATGTTGCTGGACGTGGGATTGATATTCCTGATGTTGCTCATGTGATTAACTACGAAATGCCAAATCAAATTGACATGTATACACATCGTATTGGTCGTACAGGACGAGCTGGGAAGACAGGTTCTGCAACTGCATTTTTGACTCTAAATGACAGTGATGTATTCTATGATCTGAAGCAGATGCTGATTCAAAGCAATAGCCCAGTGCCACCAGAGCTGGCCAGACATGAGGCTTCGAAGTTTAAGCCTGGGAGTATTCCTGACAGACCTCCTAGACGCAACGAGACTCTTTTTTCTCATTGAGAGATATTGCATATGCTGTTTATTGTGGTGGTTCTCGAGGGTGTTCGAAAATTTTACTCAATTGAACTTGACTTTTCTTTTCTAGTATTGGGGACTTCATCTAGGGTCATCTTTCATCTGGTAGAAAGCATCAAGATTGTGTATCAAGGTACTTCTTTTCCAATTAGTCTGTCTTGACAGCCAAAATGTTGGTTTTATTTAGATTAAGGTTGAAACATCATTTGAATTACATGTACTTGTGCTGTTAAAGTTTCTTCTAATTGATCTATATATTATGGTCAGTAGACTATGCTCAGATGAGAAGATTTTATCTAACTTCTTAATGCTGATTATGACATTTATTATACCTGATTTTAGATTAAATTTTAGGCAAATCTAATTTCCTTCAATTTCTCTCAAATTAAATATGGTAGACTGTGGTAGGGAAGAATAACTTCCTTTCAATGCTATGTTTTAGTAATCTATAGAGATGTCATACATTCGATTGCCCATCATATGACATGGTTGTAGGTTTTCATGTTATCATCACAAAGAGTGCATGTGGGATTACATAATATGTCTGTTTGAGTACCTCTCTTTAATTGTGAGCCTATTGTTTAGCAACAGCCAAATTATAAAGGAAAAACCAGGTGTATGCCCTTTGAACCAAATTTAGAAAGCCCAGCATATACCCTCCTCTTCTTAGCATTTGATGATATAATCATAAGCAGATTTAGAGTAAAGAGACATTTACCATGAGCTCCCAGATCAACACTTAATGCTAGAGTTGCTTATCATGCGAGAATATATTTTATTCCAGAGATCAGGATATGCATAATTATGCCTAAGTTTTACTGAATTGTATCTGAAACAAGGATCCCAACCACTCATGCAGCAATTCCACCCCCTTTGTATCTTTCTCGAAGCAAAATTGAAAAGGTTTACACATCCATAAGAAAATGTTGTATTCCCTCCATGTGCAAATTATCTAGCCACAATCTTCTAGCAAGTCCATCCCTCACAATATTCTTTATACAAGGATAGCTAGATGCATGATGGATAGAACTTGAAATTACAAGGACCTACAGGATTCAGGCATTGTGACCATAGGAAAAACCAATCACTGAAGGGTTCCAAGGTCTCTCACCGTCAGCCAACTCATCTTTAGAAGCAGAAATGCATAAACAACCAGCCAAATATATGGGATGGCCATATAAAGATATCCAGGAAGTGTTCATCAACACATTCTCATGCTCACCATCGTATCCAGTAGCCACCTTAGCCACAGATAGGAGTGACAATTTGGGTTGACGGGCCATAACATGGGTTGTGTCTCATCCAAACCCGACCTGGATATCATTAATAAATGAGTCAAAATTCCCAGCCCACACATGCCCTATCTATAGATGGATTGATCCTTTTATGACTTAGTTAATTAAACGGGTTAGTCAGATCATAAATGAGGCTTGGTATGACTCGTTTAAAAAACTTTGACAAAATTTAAATACAAAATACATTCTAATTATACAAAAAATATGAAATATAATCTACACAAGCTTATATTAGAATTCATTTGTTATTATATAACATATATATTAGATTATTTATTTACAATTAACTAATATAATGAATTAGGTACCTATATATTTATAAATGGGTCATAAACGGGTTAACCCATTTATGACTAGACCACCTGGACATATTTAGTTCAAACCCAAACTTGGAAAAATGTAGGTGGTCTAGTGTAAAACCCGTCCCGACTATTACCACCACCTCTTTCCCCTTTTTTCATGCATCCCTCACCTGAATCTTGGATAAAATTCCCAGTCAGATGATAAAAGGAAGACAGCAAACCAGGTACACAAAAAAGCCCTGGACATATCAAATAGAACAGCTTATCTGGGTGAAACCAGATTAAATCCAGACTCAAGAAGGGGGAAAGTTCCGAAAAACAAAGTATGATGCTTTCAAGGATGCTTTGAACTGAGAATACACCTTGAGAAGCATGTGATTGAAGCAACTGTATATAACGTGTGTAAAGAAAAGCAGGCTTTGGGCAGCAGCCAAATCCTGACTTCAACCTTGGACTATCTTCCTATTTTTCCTGATCTTTGAAACTTCCAGCTTAGTCATTCAATCCATACAACCAGCTTACTCCATTACCAATAACCTACAATCCCAATTCACCTTGGTCGAGTTGTCAACCAGCACTTGAGCCAAATCTGCGACTTTTGAAATCCAATCAGTTCGGATGAGGTAATCTCCATTACTAACTCAACTTGCCTGAATTCTCCATTACCAACTCAACAAATTCCCACCCAAGGTCCAAGCTAGACTATGAAAGCTAGTAAACTTACATGATCTATTATAGTTGTTACCATGATACTTCTCGATTGGCACTATGATAGTTGACAGTTACTGCCAAGAAGGCCATCTTGTTGCTGAGAACTAGTCATGCTTTTGGAGGTTTCTCAAAAACTTGGACTGAAGAAACTTGATGACAAAGTTCTGGCTGAGAGCTCCAGAGGCTGTCAAGTTAGGATTGGCCCAAGAAACAAGTTTCATCATTATGAAATCCTCAAGGAAAAAATTCATGTAGTATGATTAATTCCTCAAGTTGATGCTTTCTAAATTCGAGTCATGTGTTGAGGTTTTTTGGTTACTTGTTAATGTTGGAAATCCTATCTTTCCTCACTTGTTAGATATTCTTGTAGATAGCCCAAAAGATAATGCTGGTTTAGGCTTGGATTGATCAAGTTCACTTTGGTTAATATTTTGTTCTTGTTAAAAGTAATTCTTGTTAGGAGCGCATATCTCTGTAGGCAAACTTTTTCTCATAAACCTGTCTGCTTATAGGGGAATATACATGCATTCTACTTCATGGCAAATGCAAGTTGGAGTAGAATACCTGATGTATGTATGCATGTATATACGTGTGTGTTAGATATTCTTGTAGATAGCCCAAAAGATAATGCTGGTTTATGCTTGGATTTATCAAGTTCACTTTGGTTAATATTTTGTTCTTGTTAAAAGTAATTCTTGTTAGGAGCGCATACCTCTGTAGACAAACTTTTTCTCACAAGCCTGTCTGCTTATAGGGGAATATACATGCGTTCTATTTCACGGCAAATGCAAGTTGGAGTAGATACCTGATGGATGTATGTATGTACGTGTGTTAGATATTCTTGTAGATAGCCCGAAAGATAATGCTGGTTTATGCTTGGATTGATCATGTTCACTTTGGTCAATATTTTGTTCTTGTTAAAAGTAATCCTTGTTAGGAGCGCATATCTATGTAGACAAACTTTTTCTCATAAACCTGTGCTTATCGGGGAATATACATGCATTCTACTTCATGGCAAATGCAAGTTGGAGTAGAATACCTGATGTATGCATGTATATACGTGTGTGTGTGCGTGCGCGTGTGTGGCAACTGCAGTATAAGTTTCTGCATGCTCATAAAACATCAACATAAGTCAATAAGACTACTTTTAACAAGCTTGTTTTTCTGTGAACATCTAGATCATTAACTATAATACAGAGTCACTATGGTAACGGTCAAGGGGGATTCCTTAGTATAAGTTTCTGCATGCTCATAAAACATCAAGATAAGTCTAAGACTACTTCTAACAAGCTTGTTTTTCTGTGAACATCTAGATCATTAACTATTTGATTCAACAAATTAATACAGAGTCACTATGGTAACAGTCAAGGGGGGTTCCTTACAGCAAATTTACCCAACTTGTTAGCTACTTCATTTCCTGTCCTATGGAAATTTCATGAAATAATTGAAACACGCCTGCTAAGCACAGTAGTACATCATTTATTAGGTTCTTAAAAATTAGAGAGCACGGTAGTTCTTGATGAATCTTCTAGCCCATGTTTCATTCAGCAGGTTAGTCTTTTTTCTTTTTTCCAAAACCTACCACAGCCTATACATTTCTGGTTGTCTCTAGAGTATCCACAGCTGCACCAATAACAAATATCGGCATACCAGATGCATCACAGGACGGCAATACTCTTTCCCTTCGCATCAGCATTTCCGAGTCTTTCCTCACCTTTGCAACATCTTCCTCTACCTTTTTCACTTTTTGTGTTTATTTTCCACACTTTGTATAGTCAATCTTACTGTCATTTTCTTTGTTGATATTAAGCATTGCCTCTATTCCCTTACCTCTTTGCATCATTTCATTGCAAGTTTTGCAATCAAAGTTGACATTAACAGTCTTTCTGACTCATTCCTGCTAGTTCGTTCTTGCTGCCAACTCAACTTATTCCAAATACTTTTCTCCTGAAACCTGTAGTTGATTGTTCTTTCTGATTCACACTGAGGAGAACATTATTGAAGAAACACATGCTATGAATCCTCCTTTAACAACTGCAATGGGCATGGTCAGCTTTAAATTTGCACCAGGTTGCCAATATTCCTGAATTAGGTAGACTCGTTAGTTTCCAGAGAAAAAAAATTAACCTTTGGAGAAAGAGAGTCATACAAAATATATCAAACATTCTAAAATGCAAATCAACACTTGGATTCAACCTTCTCTGTGTTTTGCTACGTCTTTTGTGTCTTCATATTTTGTATGACATGAATTAACATAGCCTTGCACTGATTCTCCAATCCTATCAAGAGAAAATAGTGATTTTATTCTACAAGATTTTTGTTGTTTCTGGTTTCTTCAAAGTCTTTTGGGTTACTTGTCTAGGGAATTTCATTGATTTTAAAAATGCAATTTGTCAGTGTTGCTAGGATTGTCATCTAAGAATGCATGAGGCTTGTGTGATTGTATTATTCATGGTCTTCTATTTATGTTTCTTCATGTAGCTACTGCATTGGTCTTTGCTCATCTGTTATGAGTAAATCGTTCAAAATAAGAATATGCAGATTATGTGTTAAGACAATAACAGAATATAAACTTCTAGCTTAAAACCTGCTTATGATAATAGGTTTCATTTGTTAGCAATATTATTCTTTGTAAGTTAATCACCTTTTGCTTTCAAGATTCAAAGACATTTCTAATGTGGTAAATGTTTTTTTGGTTTGGGAGAAGCTTTAGTGAGTTGATATACTTTTAAAGCATCTCCTAGATCTTGTTTTTTCCCTTCACATATCTGTATAATTGCCCAATCAAATCATGTAGATGTAGTATCAGAAACTTAGTAGTGCAGTGAGAAAACTTCTAGTACTAAACTACTTTCTTGCTATTGTTTGTTAGGACAACAAGGCTTCTCCTGATCTTAGAGATGTTTCAGAAACTAGTTTTAAATAGGATAGAACTGCTGAGCAATGATAGCTATTAATGGTAGTCTGACTATCTTTTGGAGAGCCCCTTATTGTTTTGTCAGTTTCAGAACTCGAGTGCCCACTCATGAGAAATAAGTTCAATGCATGGACGGAGGCTGTCTTGAAACCCAACCAAATTTTGTTAAACTCATGGCATGAAATTTCTTTCTGATCCAATATTTTCGGTTTGAGAAAATAAACCATGAGATTGGTAACTGCATTGCATGGATGAAGTTGCTGTTATTTGAGAACAAAAAACAAAAGTCATCACACAAGAAGGGGCATGTATGACGTTAATTTGTTAACTATTTTCTTGAAGAAAGCAGGAGATCCTCATAGTTGAACTGCATTATGCTCTCATTTGAAACACGTTTCTTTGAAATTAAACCACTCTTCTTCAATGAAAGAGGCTTCTAGCCATCTTGAAATAGTTAAATATGTAATAATTCTCAACGGAAGTGTTTTTGATTCCTGAACTGCACTACCCTTTCAGAAATCTGCAGGTTGATATTGTGTTTTGCCAATTATTTGAGATGGTTTCGAGGTCAGCAGCCTCTTGCTTCTGTATTGTTTCTAGAGTTATTTCCTT
>JAOBBC010000023.1:13428-28999 GCA_025388495.1 Curcuma longa
TATAGTTAGGAAAGAGAACTTAATATATAGTAGGGGTACACCATTGACGTAATACCAGTAATTTGCTGCAAGAATTGACTATATTTGTAGGGCCTGCAAAGTAGTTAATCGACTCTATTGCTTCGACTAAATAGCCCAAAAGGCTATTTCTCTCCTCGCCTTTGGGGCCCCACCGTGAATGGCCTATTCAAAACTACGAAAGATCTTTCCAGAGCGGATTATTACCAGTATAATTGCGTGCCCTCCTTAGTAAGTTCTTTCGGCCATCAGCAAAATTTCGTCGATTGGAAAAGATTTAGTCGTAAATAGCGAGTTATACTGCAACTCTATCAATGGAATATTGATTGTGGAAATATGAGTAGGTTTGGTCGTCGGTCTAATAAAGCAATGGACTTTTCACTGGTGCTGCTGTCTAATACTGTAGGGAAAGTCTATAGGGACTGTCATTTTGATAAAAATACTAATGTCTCTATGGATGAATTAGATGCTATTCGATCAAGTATTTACTCTGAGGAGTACTCTCTTTCACCACTGGTGATTCAGTACCTCGATAGAGGTAGGAACCTTAGGGATATCTTATTGGAATCCTTAATGGATTTTCCAGATGTCAAAATGGAATACAGCTATAGTGATACGAAGCGATTTAGAGTGGTGACACCCAAGAAGGTGGAAGATGCATTGGTGCTAAAATCTTTATCCATTACTATTATGAGTCTCTTATATAGTCAACTTTGAAAAGAGACTATTTGGATATAGATGTGGTAGACCTGATTCCGTCCTTCTATGGGAGTCTACTGCAAATGGGTAAGACTAGTAGAATCTACAAGGTTCATTTGAATCCTTCTATAGAGACTATACCTATCTCAGTAGTAGAAAAAACAAATTGCGTTTCTACTAGGCGATTATGCTGTTTCAAAGCTTCTATTTTCTTTTGTGCGTCTTCCTATATATAATGAAAGAGGGGAAGAGATTAGCATAGCTGGAATTCCGTCAGTGGGTCAACTAAGCAAAGCACTTTACCATATGACCCTTATGGGCACCTTAGATCGAGAATTTCCGATACGCTTTCCAGCGTTTGGATATACTCGATTGCTTTGTGAAGCCTATTTGTTTGCAAGAGAGGAATATATAAACGAAAAAGCTGTACTCACTCTCTTGTCTGAACTCGGTCTCATTGGTATGATTCAATATATAGAACCTGGCTATGATTCTTTAATGTGTTATAAGCATAAAGAAATCTATTTAGAATCTGATGGCACAGTCAAACTGTGTGATGTGGGACTTTTCAATGGAAATGGGTGTAATATAGATGTAGGGTATAATTCTTACTAAAGGGAGATAGATAACCTTAAGAATTGCATTGTTAAACCATTAAGAGAGTTATGACCTACTGGTCAGAGTAAACGAACCGAAAACTGTGCTCTAGGTCGATTTTGTGCGAAAAACTAGAATATACTTGGTGGGCTAACACAAGAGATGTGTAGCACTACTAATATAGTGATACTATCTATCTAATAGATAGCCTTTGGGGGCTTAAGTATTCTTGTACTACTACTGTAATGTAAAAATGGATAGTGAGTCTCACTCTATGTAAGAGAATAGACGATGCTATCTATTAAGCTAAATTACGGTTATTGCGTAGGCTATCACGCGCTATAACGACGGATACTAAGGGTATATAGGGTTGTTTTTGTTTGGGTTTGGTAGGTAGACTTCTGCTTAAGATATAAGTCTTTCTACTTCCTTACTATATATTTGACACCCTGCAACCTTTACGTCCGGAATGTATAATTCAACTGGCGCACGATTTGCCTTTCAGCGGCTGAAAATGATCACCTTGCGTAATTTAGTCGTAATAGCATCTCCCTACGTATTTAACTTCTTAGTCCCTATGATTCTTTACCTCGGAATTTATATTTATTTTAGGCAAAGTAGTTCGTAGAAGGCTGACTGTATATATGGGGGTTTCTTCCTAAAGGGAGGCCAATCAGCGGCTCAAAATGAAAAAGATAGTTACATATTTTCCTCCTCAAAAGGGAGGCCAATAGTCGTTTTTTCTTTAACTTATTTTATGGGGAAAAGAGAAAAAAACGGTGGCAAAATACACTTTTCTAGCAGGTGGCTACGGTGGCTTTGTATGTACCGTTTAGGAGTTTTCCTATTTGAAGTGTCAAATGATTTCACGGCAAATGATTTCACGGGTTGAAATATATCTGAGCTTTCTCAAGAGGCTAAAGAGTAATAATATTGATTTATTTTCACTCTGTGAAGAGTTCGAAAAGCTTTCAATAAGGGACAACGCCTTAGGTTCCTCGTCTTTGTCTTTATCTACCCCAAGTATAGTGCAAAGTCATTCTTATCGTGATTCTATGATTCGTTTCTGGCACAATTGTTCAAATTCTGATAGATGCCATTCTCTAATGAATCAATTAAGAGCACCTTTTCTGGACGGAATTTATATTTAATTGGCCAAAAATATCAATTTATTTGAAAGATCTTTTGATTTAAGTATGTATTTAGGTTTTCGATTTAGTCCTGGTCAGGCTCATTTTTTATTTGAGGAATTGAGATTGCCTGAGTGTTTTGAAAGATTGACCTTCCTCAGGAATTCATTAGGTCTATCCTTTTACAAGAGTCCTCTTCATGTCGATGAGATCAAGCCTTTAGGCTGTCTCGGTTTGGGAGGCTTGGTCAGCAATAGTGTCCGGCAAATATTGGTCGAGATAGTGACTTTTCATAACTCTCAATATACACGGTTCATAGTTCTGGTCTGCTTGGGAGTGGGTTGTACAGTTTGGTGGGCGAGTGCGCCGGGCTCAGAGTCGATCTTCCCTCAGGTGGAGGCGTTTCAACCTATTTTATCTTATGATCCATTTTTCAATATGGACCATATTCAGCCTGGATGGCACAGGGTTGGTGTAGTAGAAAGAAACGACATTTCAGCATCTGTGGTGTCGGCCATGGGAACTGAGCAACCTTTTGCTGATATCAATATACCAGCAAGCGGCCCAATTCATAAGGGTGTCAGTATCGCATTGATAATAGCAGTCTTGTTTGTGCTGGGGGTCGCACCAAATTTAGCTGATGCTATTGTCAATTAGCACTGCAGGGGAATAGCAGTGAATTTAGCTGATGCTATTGTCAATTAGCCCGAAAGAGTGAGAATATGGAGGATGGAGTGGAGGATGGAGGAGACTCGGTTGGTACGCCGGCAAAACCGGCCGGTAGGTTCGATTCCTCCCGATGGAAATTTACTTAAAATAAAGACATATAACAATCTGTATTTCTTCCTATTTACTTTAAATAAATGCATTGGTATGTGCATTTCTCTATTCCTATTTACTCGATCCATAGCTCTCTTGTTTGAGCAATCTTATCTTCGCAAATCAATGCTATTAAACTTCTTTGATCTTCAATGCGCCGCCACTATTATCTTATTAGCCTATCCCTACACTTACACTCTAATACGGGTACCCGAGCCCTACCTGAGGAGATAAATAGCCCCAAAGGCTATTGTAGACTAATCCGATGCAGATCCGAATAAGCCGGATCTGAGCCACTATTATATTAGCCTATCAACGTCGAAGAATCCTACCCAATACGTTGTTATGTATTATTGGCCGAAGACGCCGAAGAAGAATAATGCTTTCTTAAAGTCAAGCCTACCCGACATTATAATGAATGATGGCGAATACGCCTACCCGAACCCTACGTTATCAGCCCCTATAAAAAGTAATTTTCGTCGACCCTACTACGTTTAGCTTAAATTGAAGTCGTCGACTCAATAGAATTGATTATTGAACCAATTGTATATACAAATATAGTAGGGCTTATGGAATTTTCCGATATATCCTCGGATGTATTTACCTTATTGTTGCTAAAAACAATAATCAGTTTTGTAGGCGAACACAGGAGATGTGTGGCGCTGAGAATCGAATAGAGCACTACAAATGATGCTATCTCTTAAGCTAAAAGCAAAATGACGGTTATAGCGTAGGCTATCACGCGCTATAACGACGGATACTAAGGGGTATATAGGGTGTATATCTAACGGGGTTGGGCTACTCTTCTTTCAGCTCACTTTGAATGGATTTCACCCTCAGACGGTAGTGCTTTTTTTTTCTCTTCTTTCTTGTCTTGTATTGAAGAGGAAAAAATCCGTCTCAATTGACTATATTAGGGGCGTTTCCGTCTCAGCTTCCGTTTCCGTCTCTGCTACTCGCACTGGTCTAAAAGCCTCACATAATTGGAATTTATTATTGATGAAGAACAGATTCAGTCTCTACTAGGAGATTATTCAGTTTCAAAACTCCTTTGGTCTTTTGTGCATCTTCCTATAATTAATGATTATGAAATTAGTGGGAAGGATCAGATGAGCATTGCAGGAATTCCTGCAGTAGGTGAACTAAGCAAGGTGCTTTTCCATATTACCCTTTTGGGCACCCTAGATCGTGAATTTCCGAAACGCTTTCCTGGGATTGGATATTATCGGTTACTTAGTGAAGTATATTTCTTTACTACTGAGAAAGTGCTTATCGACGATGAAGCAGTACTCAAACTATTGTCTGAACTCCGTCTCTTAGGAAAGATTGAGTCTATAGAACCAGGCGAAAAACCACTTACGTGTTATTCAAATAAGCAGATTTATTTGATGTCTGATGGTCAAGTAAATCTGTGTGATTACGGTGATTACAAGGACTATCCTACTAGTATATAGTTCATTTCTTAATTTTGAACCATCGCTATACCATATTTTGCTCTTACCGAAACTATTGCATTGTTTGCCCCGGACGGTTTCAAGTTTGAGTTGGAATTGATAGGTACGAGATAAAGAAGATAAAGAGAGTAGAAGGCCTTGAGTTCTTACTCATTCCCACCTCCTGGTCATGGTCTGAAGAGCCCTCGATCGTCAGTAAACGAACCGAAAGAAAGACTGAGCTCTAGGTCGATTTGGTGCTAAAACCATAATTTCCTTGGTTTTGAAAAGGGGGCCGCATCTTGGTGGGCGAACGAAAGAGATGTGTGGCGCTAAGTTTTGGTACTATCTATCGAATAGATAGATCTTATTCTTGTACTACTAATCACATAGATTTACTTGCGGTGGTCTGGTCTACCGACCCGCAGACGTAGGGAAGGCCGAAAAAATGCACCCAAATATATAGTAAGGGTCGCCAAAGCTACTCTTTTTTTGATGGAAATAGGCGAATTACATTAAGTTAAGTATTCGTATTATATCTGATCCGATTTGTCATTTTCCATCTGTTTTGTAGTGCATTTTGTAGTGCATCTAGATCATGGATAGTGAGTCTCACTCTATGGCAATGTAAGAGAATAGACGATGCTATCTCTTAACTTCATAAAGGCTAAAACGAGTGTTATTGCGTAGGCTATCACGCGCTATAACGACGGATACTAAGGGAGATAGTCTATTAATATCTTTCTTTCTCAGCCCTTTCTTTCTTTATCGAAAAGGCGCTTAAACAGCCTTTTTTGTTGCTCCCATGTGGATAGTTCATTCCTGGCTTTGCCAATAAAATTCACTAATAGTAATGGGCCATACTAAATAAACCTCTCCCATTCCAGGTGTCAGCCCCTACCTTTAAACGGGGCCCCTCTCTGATGCTGAAGAACTAACCCTAGAGTGCTCGACTGAACCCTTATTACGTTGGCACATCTCTGGTTGTACAACTTCCTTTGCTGACATACACCATGTTTACGATAGGACACTATTCTCGATAAATTCCAATTATATGTGGTTTGAAAAGTGACCCAAGGAGATAAATAGCCCCTTTGGCCCTACTTACTATAATTAAGTTCTAATCCGCCTTACTATAATATAAAGACCTCAGCTACGCTGAGTAGAGAAATAGCCTTTGGGGCTATTTACGACTAAAATTTCGGATATCGACAGTCTCCCGAACTTAATATAGTATAGATGAGCGAACAGTCATCCCTATAAAGAGACGGCAGCAATTGGATGTGCATTTCATCTCGCCAGGCCGGTCATAGTCACGCACTTGCCCCTCATAACGTCTTGCCTGCCCCTCCACAGTGGGACAAGAGCCACAACCCAAACTGAACTTATATATGAATATACTTTTTTTAATATACTTTCTTTAATCACATCAGTTCAGTGTGCTCAAACTGTCATTTTGAGCCCTTGAAAAAACAAGGTCCGAGTGAAACGACGGGCGTACTTATAACTCTTGAATAAGAGGAAGGGACGACTGATCAAATAGTTAAGTGGTGAGTAGCTCGAGCGTACTAAATACTAAAAACAGGAACCTATTACCCCTATTACCCCTATTACCCCACGGGTAGAGAAGGGGCAAGGAATTTATTATAGTATGGCCAGACTTGTTCTCCAACCTTGAATAAGCTGTTAATGATAAAAAGGAAGACTACGTACAAGACTCTCTTCAAAAGGGAAAACACTATAAAGAATAAAAGGAGTTTGTACACTCCATGAAACCAAACATAAGGAAATGAGCCCTACCTTACCTTGTTCTGGACATTCAATTTATCCTTTACTTTAAGAGGAACTAGCTACAAGAGAGCAGACACGACGACTTCAACTTCAACCGCGTCGAATACTTTATCACTCGTTCGTCGCATTCGATTATGAATATGAATTTCGGTACGTTATATAAAGAAGATCATTCCAAGACCTAGTGGTCTCCACGTCGTTTCACTCGTCCGAGTTAACTGTGTTCTTGAATTCAAGTAGATCGAGACCGCACTTCCCGAAGCTTGCTTAGCCATCGGATAGAACTTATATGCCCAACATAACATAGTTAAATTCGGAATTTATATTGATTTTAGGGAAATATCTCCTTTATATTGATTTTAGGTAAATATCTCCTTTCTATTTATTTTAGGTAAATATCTCCTTTCTATTTATTTTAGGTGAATTCGGATTAGTCGTAAATAGCCCCAAAGGCTATTTTTCTACTCAGCATAGCTGAGGTCTTTATATTATAGTAAGACGGATTAGTTTACGCCTTTGGGGCTATTTATCTCCTTTCGTAAATAGCCCCAAAGGCTATTTATTTGCTCTGCGTAGCAGAGGTACTTATCTTATATTATATACAGTTAGTCTACGCCTTTGGGGCTATTTATCTCCTTTAGTCGTAAATAGCCCCTTTGGCTATTTATCTGCCCAATATATATACAGGGGTAGCAGAGTTATATTATATACAGGCGGATTAGAACTTATATTATGAATGCAGGGCCTTTGGGGCTATTTATCTTCTTGGGGCTATTTATCTTCTTGGGGCTATTTATCTCCTTGGGCGGACCGGCATGCGATCTCAGAGGAACTTATATTATATACAGGGAGCTCAGGCTAGAGACTCGAGGTCGGGGCACGGGGAGATAAGCAAGCAGCTATGCCTAATATAAAAGTCAATTTTTTAATATATTAATATAAAAGGAGATAAATAGCCCCAAAGGCGTAGACTAACTGTATATAATATAAGATAAGTACCTCTGCTATGCCTCCTTAGAGTCGAAAATAGACCCAAAGGCTATTTATCTTCTCTGCATAGCAGAGGTATTTCCTTTTTAGTAAGATGGTTTATTCTACGCCTTTGGGGCTATTTATCTCCTTAGCCTTTGGGGCTATTTACGACTAATCAAAAGTAAATTTTTTCATTTATTCACCGGGCTTTTACCATGTCTCCCGAGCAATCTCGGTACATATGGCGCAAGACGATTCCACATATCGAGGTCGGAATGGGATCGGGTCTTTTCACGTCTTACCTTAGTGCCCGGCTTGTAGAGATTGGAATTTTTTGAATGAATCGGATTTTTAGGAAGCAAATGTAGGATCGGAGTACCCCACTTCTGATCCCACCTGAAACTAGGAAAAAACTACGAACAAGGAAGCAAATTCGGATCGGAATACTCAAGGAGAAAGTATAAGGAATGAGTTAATCGGGACCGCCTAGTTGAACAACTCCGTCTGCGCCTAGATAAAGATGCTGTTTGTGATAGCATATGAGTGGTTTCTCTCCTTTACCCATCGATTCCAGCAATCCCAGCATTGGGATATCCCGAATAAACCTATGTAAATCGAACTTATCTAATGTATCCGTCTCGGATGCAAAAATATAAAGTTCGTCGTGAAATCGCAAAAAGCGAATTCCGGGAAAATGTTTGGGAAAAAGTTGATCGACTATTTCCATGAACACCAGTTCCCACAGCAATGTCTTCATTTCTCCCACCTCTGGTATACAGTCGAAGTCTTCCGAACCCTTTCTATCGTTGCCGTTCCTATCTAGGATTGGTAAGTTGAGAAAGGAGGTAATGAAATGATAAATGGGATCGTCCCTTTTGATGTAGCGTTCGATTATTCGTTCTACAGCACAAAGAGGCGTAAAGCGTGGCGCAATGATTAAGACTATTTTGAACACTCTCTCCGCCTTTCCAATTTGGCGAATAGCATCATAGAAGGCGTCAACTCCATCGACCAATCTGTATCCGTTTATGGGCAAGCTGCCCTTCAAGACGCGTAAGATGGAAACAGATAAAGCCAAGAGGACGAGGCTATCTTCTGGATTTGAAGGACTTACAATTCCAACTATGGACGTATTTACAGTTAGATCCTCTGGCGAGTCTTTTAGGTTTCGAGCGATATAATATTCCTGCTCGATGAACTCCACCCGTAGTGGAGAAAGAGTGTAGGAATTAGTTAAGATTTGGTCCTTGACGGTTTTGAGTTTCAATGGTGGAATACACAAGCGGTTTGCTCTTTGCAAATCGTTGCAGACCAGGTTGATATCTGAAACCAATTGGGATAGAGAACTGCTGCTATAATTCCGTTTATGTGTGTTCCGCGGCAGACTATTGGGCGGACCCTCCCGATGAGATGACGTAGAATAAGAGATAACATAGGAACCAGATGACCATACACACTTGGGGGAACAAGATGACCATACACACTTAGGGGAACAAGATGACCATAAACACTTGGGCGGCCCCTCCCTAACAATCTTTCTTAGAGCGTGAGGCCGTCCGACTCTAAGTGGCTGCCCTTGCCTGTTAATAACCAATGGAGGTTGGTACCAAACACCCCCACGGGGTTCCCGAACCATCGAACTACATAGAGAGTGGAACCATACTCTTCCATGTAGGGTCTTCATTGTTGAAGTTATCATGTTTGATTTTTTAATTAGTTAATTTGGGGTCATCCTCCTTATAGTCCTATACTCCTTCTCCTTTTATTCTACTTAGTCTGACTACTTAATTGCCATTGACTCTTACCGCAGAGTAAAGTAGTTGTTGTCATCCGAGACGATAAGATGGAATTAAGGCTGACTGTCGAATTAGGTTTTTTTTAATTTACTTTGATTCGCACCTACCACTACGAAGCCTCCCACGGGACGAGTTGTTGCTTTCTTTCAGAACCTTCTCTCCTCCCTAACGGTCGCCTCTCCTCTCTTCATAGGCGACAAGACTACAAGCACACTTGGGAATCGAACCCAGCGAGCGACGAGCGAGCCAACCTTAGACTGATTAAACCGCATCTTCGCTATTCCGAGTTGAGAAAAGAACTATGACCGAGCTCGCACTTTACGACGCTGTGCTTGTTCCAAATATTAGATCCGGCTTTCCTATCTCTCTTCGTGGCACTCATTTTTAGATTATCAGCTATGTCGGACAAGAAAGATTGATTTTTGAACAACTTTGCTCTGCGACACTACTTTTGCTATTATATCGGATCACTTTTGTTGGACTGCATTGGATTAGGAACTGTAGGAACGGGAAAGCAGGTGCGAAGCGTTCTCTTTTCTTTGGCCTTAGTTGACTATAATAGAAGCACTGAACTTGGGAATTCATGGTACTCATTGGGAGGGCCTAGGAACCGTAGATTGTTCAATTCGACTTCCAGCACGCACTGAGCTATTGAGAGTGAAGAGATTGCCACTCTGCTTCTACCATACCACTCCACCATCTGGCGGAGAAGGCTATCTCTGCATCCTCCCCTGCAAGGCTTCCGAACCCTCATAGGCACAAAGATGGCTTCCGTCATTCCTCGACCCGCTCTAAGGCTGCTCCCCTCGCTCTCCGACTGCTCTGGCGGCTCATTCTTTAAAGGTGGGCTTGTTGTGGTGGGGAAGGCATGACTCTGTAAAAGCTCAACGGGGGCGTCTTGTCGAGTCTCTTCTTTCTTCGATCTCTGGCTCTGTGACTGCCTTGACTCTGCTGATTGCAAAGATCGCACTTCGTCTGCCCGGCCTTAGCCTCTTTAGGCTCGTCGAACCTATATATTATAATAATAATAAAAGAATAAAAGAACTCATCGGAGAACTACGAACGAAACGAACTGATCCCACTCACCGAGTGGTCTTTCCTTCTAGCCGTAGAACCGATCCGCCTGGGCGTCGTACCTCGCACCTCTTAGCTTGCGCGCTCAACTATTGCGACTCCGCCGGCTTATATTATAGTAAGTTCTGAAAAGACTCAAATGTCGGACTGATTGGACTAGTGTTGAAGAGCATTGGACTAGTCTCTTATCTGAACTCTCCTAATATAGCAAGAGAAGCTGCTTGACTCTGCCATAGCTCAACGAAGCTTTGCCCCGTTAAGGCTGTAATAGGTCCTTAAGAACGCTCGCTGCCGATTCATTCTTTCCTTTATATAATAAATATAGTAACGCATTCCACATAGTTTAGCATGTAGCTTCGGAAGAGCAAGAGAAGAGCCCTATCTTTCTTTTTTGCACTCACTCGCTTTTCTATTTTTCTTGCTACTCTTCTAATCAAAGAAAGGTCAAGAGGAACCTAATCTCCGGCCCTGCAAAGCTCACAGTCGAATCATGAAGGTCAGCGAACGATAGCGGGAATGAAGGTGCAGTGAGATGAGAAGGAGAGGCTCTGAAAGAGTAGGGAGCGATGGCATCCCACCGGTCTAGCGAGAGGGAAGATCAAGGTAGCTTTAGCTTTCTCAAGTCCTCCTCGACTCGAGGGACGAGCTAAGCTTAGTAACGAGGTCGGTGTTGAGGACAGGGCATCGTTCAAGGGAAGGCGGAGTCACAGTTGAGAGAGTCCGTCACTGGCAGTGATCGATCAAAGCAATCAGTCAGCCCTTCTTTGCAAACTGCAATCCTACCGACCATTATCAAGTATGAGCTGATCGACCAGACTCTAATAGGTTTAGAAGCTCAGGACAGGTGGGATGTGGACTATTACACCGCTTCATTCATGTAGAGAGCCGAGCTACGCACCTTTCTCTTTATATATATAGATATAGTAGGACTACTAAAAAAGAGAGACCTATGGCCCTGGGCTCTATAATGGAACTCGCTGCACGCACAAGCACCTACCCAGAGTAGAGCACGAGCTCGTAAGCCGCTTTCTTTACTTTTCTGCCACTGTTGTCAGTCAACTAATCTTCTCTGCGAAGGCAAGCGAAACAGAAACTGAAAGAGAAGAGTTCAGGCGGATAGGTGTCAAGTTCGAAGCTATAACGCACGATTATCTTGTCTGGTCGGCTCGCACTGAAGATTAGATTAAGGTCTGTCTGCTTTGCTTGCTTGCTCGCTAATTTCTTTCCTGCTCCCTGCTCGCTAATTAGTTCGTGAGAAAAGAAAAGAATAGTGAGAGCTCCTCAAAAGGAACTGAAAAGAGAGAAATTTCGCAAAAAGAAAAGAATAGTGAGAGCTTCAACTTTCGGTTTTAACTGGGCTAATAGCTCATAGCTCATTTGATTCTTTCTCTCTCTTAATTTGATTTGATTCTTTCTCTCTCAATCTTTCTCTTTCTTAAATAAGAAGAAATCTCTTAAATGCGCAACTAAGAAAAGCGCACCGCGCCTTGCCCTTGGAACAGCACTGGAACTTGCCTTGCCCTTGGCTTTGCTGTAGAGCACCTCGTGTTGAGTTCCGAGGCATAGGCTAATGGCTTGTTGCTTCGTTCGCACCTCGCACCTCTCTTGCTTCTGCCTGATCCGCATCCGCCTCCTTTTCACTCTCTTATGAACTAGTGTTTGATCACTATAGGTGCCCTTCCTTGCCCCTGAGCTTCATTAGCTTCTTTCTTCATTAACTTCTTATCTTATCTTAATAAAGTTGAGTTCGTTCGCGGCACCGGGAATTGAGTTCCTTGGCATCGCATAGGATGGGACCGGGGGAAGATAGGCAGAGGACCCCCTTTCGCCGAAGCCCATGCTTGCTTTGACTACTTGAACCGGGGGAGCGTCTCCCCTCCTGAATCTCTGCCCGGGATGAGGTATGCCTCTGCCAAGGACTCAGCCTGGCCTACCATAGCTACGGATTCAGACCTCTGACGTCTAGTTGAATCCCACGGTCGGTTCCCTACTGGTCCGCTTTTTGAAGGAAAGGTTGGCTCTCACGAGTACGTTCCACTCGTCTTCCTGACTCGCCTATGACAGTGCTTCTCGTCTCATTCCCTTATATATCATATATCCTCTGCTCTTTCTTTACTCTCACCCCCGATGCTCTAGTTCGTTAGCTGCATTCCCGCTCGCTCCATTTTCCCTTTCTTTGGTCCAAACTTTCCTGACACAGCCGCATAGAGCGTAGCTCCTGCTGGCGGAATTTATATTTATTTTAGGCGATGCTTTCCCATTCGATGCTTGCTTTGCTGGCGGCTTCCCTTTGCATTCTCCTTCTTCTACGCCAGGTTTGATTCTCCAGATGCCGAGCCCTTATCCACTTATTGAGCCATGATCTCCTTCCTTTTCTCGGGGTTTGAGTCTCCGGGTGCGCTTCTTCTCGAAGAGCTCTCCGCCGGCGGCTCAGCTAGTTTAACTTCCACTATGTTTCACGAGCTGCCCATCCGTACTTGGCCCTTTCTCGAGTCGAGATCAATCAATCTCTTGAACAAAGGGCTTTCTCGTCTATTGAACTATTGCTTTCTCGCTAATTCTTCCATCTTACTCAACAGAAGCTCGTGCTTGGCTTGGCCTACTTGAACGATGATTTGATCGCTTCTCCCACTTGAACTAGAAATGCTTATATACAAGTGGTCATTGGCTAAAGTGGCTAGAATGGAAGGAAAGAGTCCTTCTTCCCCCCGAGGAGTTATAGCTTCCCAGCTTCTGCCCTTAATTAACCAATCAACTTCAGAAAGGGATCTCGCTTGAAACCTCTGACTTCGTGCCTCTGACTTCTCGCCTCTGACTTCGCGCTTGAAACCGTAGACTGGTCATAGTCCGCATAACTCGCACCTCACCTCTCATTCGATCCGAAGATTCAAGGGCTGGGACAGGCGGCCCTGTATATATATTTGGGTCAAGCAATGGTACTACGCCTTGACTTTATGAGATTGATGATTCAACTGATCACTATCACTTCGGAAGCGAGAGACCTACTCCCGACTATAGCTTTCCTTACTTAAAAGGTCGGATCTTCTGCTCTGGTCGGATCGCTGCCTCTCCTATGTCGCAACTTTGCACTCGAGCTTGATCCATGAGGACGCTGCTATAGTCCCTCGGTACAGTCCCACTGGGCTCTCGTATGAAGCGGTTGACTAAGGCTACATTTCTCTCATTTGAACTCCGCCGACCCGGTCGTAGATCAGACTTGTCTGACCCAATGCCCCTCTGAGCCATTAAGCGCTTGTGATCTTCACTCCCCTGAGCCCACTTCTAATCTTAACTATCCTGAACCAGTCTTCCTTTCGCCCTCTTAGTCTACCTCACTCTTGCCCCTCCTACCAAGACTTCCGAAATCACTATCTTAGCACCAGGCAACTCTATAGCTCCCTACTAGTCTTAGCACCAGGCACTCTCCTCTATAGCCTCCCTCAGGAGGAAGAATCACTCTCTTTTCTCCTTGGCTTGCAAACGAAAGAGGTCAACAAAGGCCTACTTTCCGTCTCTTTTCCTCCGCGCAGGACTACTCTATTCGGTGACTTCTCGAACAAAGAGAATTTGGGTCTACTTGAGTGCTTAAAGCAGGAGAAGAATGAATTGATGGGTGGATGGAGTTCGCTCGTCCTATTTGATCCACCGATTCTTACCGAACTTATATTAGAAAGAAAGTAAGTGGCATCCTCTTCTCTTTTCTGGATTCAAGACCCTATTTCATTTCACCAAGGTAGCAAGCAAGAAGGTAAGCGCTATCGTAGCCAGGTATAGCAGCAAACAAAAAAAGTGATCCAGGCCAGTCGTCTTTGAGTTGTAAGGAAAGAGAACTATCATATCAGGTACACCCCGTATATATATTAAGTTCGTAATACCAGTAATTTGCTGCGAATGATAATGGTATTTACGCGGCTGGGCAAAAAGCCTTTTCCGAGTAGAAATTCATTAGACCCACTCACGATCTACTAAAGGGCAAGTAGCTTGATTGCTTCGAATCCAATTCGTGAGAAGAGGCCAAGCGAGAGACTATAACAGTCAAAAGGCCTTCGGCTAAAAGATAAATAGTCATAGAGCTCGTTCTTTCACTCATAAAAGATGATGGATAAGCAGTCCATTCCGTCCTAAGTAAGGAATGGCGGGACGGATTAAAGCAATCATCCCTCAACTCCTTCGGAACACTATATCTGCTTCTATCTATTAGAGAGACTATGGGGAGTATCCTTTGGTATAAGTCAGGGGGGAAAGCAAGATTACTTAAAAAGTAGCCATGCATACTTTAACCCGAGGTTAGAGAACTTAATGTCAATCCTAACAGTAGAGTGAATGGCCCTAAGGATAGTCTACAATTGCCCCAAAGGAAAGACCATTTATACAATTTACTAGATTTTAGGAACTACTACTTTTGCAGGCACGCAATCATACTGGTAATAATCTGCTGAGGAATATTAACAGTGATTCTTGGTTAACAAGAACTTCAACTATCAGACCAGACTGAACTAACAAACTTCTTTCTGCATAGATAAGAAGTGAACGCGTGCTGTCTCCTTTGAAAGTGGTGCAAACGGTCTCAAAGAAGCGAAGTGGGACCGTAGGGTTGTGACAACTTTCGTCACTGTCTTTCTAAGTGGTATGGTACGCTAGCTAGTTGACGGGCTTTTCACTGCGGTCTGCTTTCAAAGACTAGACACCTAGAAGTAGACTACTGGATTGAAGGCGTTTTTACGTTGGGATGATGACGAGTCTCCGCCTGCAGACTCAAACTCTGGAGACTAGACTACGGGTCCCTACGGTGCCGCTTAGGTCGGAAGCCATCACTCAGCCCTCCGCCGTAGAAGCTTTTCTTTCTGTTCAATAATTGTATATTCGCGTGGCCACTCTTTTTCTGCAAAGTATTTAAGCATTCGATCCTCAAGACCACAATTTAAATCTTTTTTTGGCTGTCCTTAATGACTTTTGTATGTCTTCGTATACATTTTATTTGAGTACGTTATAATGACTTATTAATAGGGCTTGCTGCTCTGGGTCTTCGTAAGCTTCGTACCAATCATTCAAAAGCTAGGCACGTCGCTATCGCAATCACAACTTATGGATATGGACATATTCAGCCCTCTCTCTCTCCCTCAGCAGATTATTACCAGTATAATTGCGTGCCCAAAAATATAGTACGAAATTAACTAAGGAGATAAATAGCCCCAAGAAGATAAATAGCCCCAAAGGCGTAGACTAACTGTATATAATATAA
>JAOBBC010000023.1:29099-51714 GCA_025388495.1 Curcuma longa
GGTAGCAATTTATATTCAAAACGGAGTCTAATATTCAATAGCAAGGATTTCGCACTCCCTAATATAAAAGTCAATTGTGCATTATCTTCTACCATTCAAAACTACGAAAGATCCTGCATTTTCTTTATTATCTTCTCCCTACGTATTATCTCTCTTCGGAATTTATATTTATCTTTCACTCCTGCATTGATCTTCTCCCTACGTATTATCTCTCTTCGGAATTTATATTTAAAATAGTTCTTTCACTCCTGCATTATCTTCTACTGGACCCATCTTGAACTCCTGCATTCTCTTCTACCATTCTTCACTACGAAAGATCCTGCATCGAGTAAATTTCCATCGAGAGGAATCGAACCTCCCGGCCTCTTAGGCCGCGTTCCAACCGATTCCCCACCCAACCTCCACTCCTTCCACCACTACATCATCTATATCTATAATACATATATAAAAAATCTATAATACATATATAAAAACTCCATCAAATAAAAAGCTTATAAAGTTATACCTAATTTTACATTACAAGAAAAAAAAAGACCGGCCTTACAAGTAGATGCTTTTCTTTTATTAAAGAGAAATGACGAAGGTTATACCTAGTATTACTATACAAGTAAGAAAGACCGGCCTTACAAGTAGATGTTTACTCTTTATTAAACTGAAATTACGCACTTAAAGAATGAATAATACTATATTATTCTCTATTATTCATGCGTAGCATTACTTATAGAAGGGACTAATCATGCTTATTTGTCACTAGTGGTTCCTCCCTATCCTCATGGGATCAACAATCATTCGAAAAGCATGGGTAAAAAGCGTTGCACTCACATGTGTTAAGCATATCGAATTTCTCATCTTTTCGTTGAGTTCTTTCGAGCTCAATTACTCGGAATCATCTAACATCTATAACTCTTTCTCTACTAACCACGTAGAAATATCGGCTATATCGCGCCTATCGAAGGTCCGCACGGGCGAGACGACAGTCGAGAGAGTGTTGCGCCGTCGATCGATCATTTCGAAAAACGTTAGGCCGCCCATGGGTATGAAATAGTGAGACGACAGGAGAAGGCTCGTCAAGAGTGAGACGTTAGGAGAAGGGCCAGAATGGGCTCGACTAAAAGGGGAGGATTATAAAGCGAAGAGCGACAGCGAAGAGGGGCAAAACCAGTAAAAATCCTCAATCTGAGTCCCACTAAGCCATGAACTCGTACACTTCGTTCGGCTAAATCGCGTCGGATGTCGATCGGTCAGCCGGTGGGGCTAGCTACGGAGCAAGCGGTCATTCGGTTTAGGAGTCTTTCGCCAAGGGTCAAGTTGAGGTTTGGGAGTTAGGATAGATATAAGAGAGAATACGACCAGACCGAATGGCCGAATCGGAGCTTGCGCTCAATAGTAAAATCGGATTAAATCTCGAACTCGTTCTCTTAAACGCTCAATTCAACGCTCAATAGTAAAATCGGATTTCAGATCGTCAAATCGGATTTAATCTCTTACTTCCCGTTACCGCTCTACCTACTTCTATTTCCTCCTCCGCTACTCGGCATTACACGCCATTGACTCTCCTGGCCTGGTGTCGATAGGTCGAAGGCGTATCTGCAATTTCGCTCTTCGCGTAGCGTGCTATTCGATGGGGGAGTTAGAGAATACGACCAAACCGAAACTTTCCCTCCCTTTTCCCTCCGGAGTACGCTACGCTATTTACGATATCCGAACCTCTCTGCTACGCCTCCCGATGCGAGGAGCGAAATAGCTGCCTAATTGCAGAAGTTCAATAGCGGAGCAAAGCGGAGTAGCTATTGTAGGCTGACCAATCGGCTATCCTATCGGCTATAAATCTGACTCCTATCTTCCGGCCATCAATCGGCCTTCCTATCCGGCTTCAATCAGCTATCCAATCTGCCCTCTATCTGCTATCCTTATCGGCACTCAAGCAGACTACGATCGGCAATCCCCTTCGGCCCTCCCATCGGCCTGGTCATGGGACCTAGGCCTCGGCGTTTTAACAGGTTGTGCTCTGATGCTGGCTTTAACCTCTGCTTAATGTGTGTTAGTTCATTATCTGCTATCCAATTGGCATAAATCCGATCTGCATAGTATTGAAATGCAAAGCTACTAGTACAATCTAAAGAAAGCCACTTCCTAATAATCACTTGCTATCGGCTATTCTATCGGCTATCTATCTGCATTCCTATCAGCTATCCCCATCGGCTTATCTTAACAGGTAGTGCCATTCAGAATTACAGAATCTTACCTCAATGTTATAATACATTATTGCTAAACTAATAAGAAAATACCCAGCCATCGAACTCGGCTTCGGCATCGGCGCTCAGCATCGTCATCGGCACTCAGCATCGTCATCTGCATCTGCATCGTTGCGTTGTATAGATATTAATACCCACTTATAGTGGTAAGTTTCCCCCCTGCAATGCATAAATTATAAGCTACCTAGTAGTATACGTATTCCTACAAATACTGCATCTACGTTGGCCACTGAGGCCACTTATAGTGGTCACTTTCCTCCCTGGAAATCATCTATTTATAAGCTACTAGTCTAGTAGTATTGCATTTCGCTCGTAATAGGCTATAGGGGATTTTTATCAGCCTCGGCATCGGCCTCGTCATCTGCATCGGCAATCCCATCGAACTCTGCATCGGCATCTGCAAAGCAACTAGTAGTATATTTGCAAAGCAACTTGTATTTCTTCATTGCCCCTAATATGCTGTTGTGTATTTTCCCATCGGCCTCGGCATCTGCCTCGATCTGCGCTCATCCCTCTGCGTTTGCCCCTAATAATATGCTGCAGTGGATGGCAAAGCAACTTGTATTTCTTCATTGCCCCTAATATGCTTTGGTGTATTTTCGGCTATCCCATCGGCATCGGCAATCCATGAATAAATAATACCTGGCATAATCCATGAATGCTTAATTCCTTAATGCCAAATACATGAATGCATCTAAAAGACCTATCATAATCAATGAAAAAAAAAGATATCCGTATTTTATCGGCTATCCAATCGGCAATCCCATCGGCATGGGCCTCGGCATCTGCCATTTCGTACAAATGAGTCCCCTGATGCTTCATTTTCCCTCGGCATGTGCCTAAATACTAAACAAAATAGTATATCCTCGCCTATCAATCGGCCCTCCAATCAGCCCTCTATCGGCAATCCTATCGGCAATCAATCAGACTCCTATCTGCCATGAATCTGCAATCAAAATCAGCAATTAATCTGACACCTATCGGCCCTAAATCAGCTATCCTATCAGCAATCCAATCGGCGTTCAGCCTCTGCAATATAAATGTAACATATTTTCTGCCCTCCCCTCATCCTCTGCCCCTCTGCCGGTGCCTAAATAGCGTTTAGTGGATTGCTCTAATATGCTGTATTTTTAGCTCGGTTGTGCGGTAGCTTATGTGGATAGTGGATTTTATCGGGCGTTCATCGGGCGTTCATCGGCTTGTAAACACCTGTTAGTGGATGACAAAATCATTGAACGGCATTTTGCCTCCTTCTAGCAACAGTCGATTTGTCAATACCGGAGGAAATAGCTATTCCTTTACCCGAGGAATATACCAGCCACATCACTTATATACTGGAAGGGATGATGAGAACAGAGATAGTATAGAGAGTGATCCATCTTATACGATGCGTAAATGCCGACATCACTTATATACTTTAAGGGATGATGAGACGAAAGTAGAGGATGAGGAGTGAGCGGAGCAGAAGAGTTCATAGCTATACTAAAGGTAAGTACGTCCGGGTAAGTACTCCGGGTAAGTACGTTTAGAATTACCACATCACTTATATACTTATAGGGACGATGAGAGAGTCAATAGAAGTATAGTACGAGCGGTAACTACGCGTACACCGGAGGTAAAGGAATAGCACCGAGGGTAAAGGAATAGCACCGCCGTGAGGAATAGCAGCACCCAGAAGTTAATCACAGTTATGATTCCACGTCGCGATGCTAAGTATTGATCTTAAGTCACTAAGGGAGGATGGGCGGATCACAGAGTAGAGGGGAAGTCTCAAACAAAGGCCGTAGGATAGAGCCACATTTGCATAAACCAAAGAGGACCAGTTGGTTTCGTAACCCTATTATCGTTACGTTACGCATATGGAATATTCTTCTCTTTGAAGATACGCAGAGGCAAAGATGGAATATCACGTATACGGAGGAGATATGTACTATGTACTTTATGACTACAGGGCACGGGATGAATACTGACCGAGTAGAGAGTGCGACGTGGAGAGCTAGAGTAGAAAGATCTTACGAGAGGAAAGAGTAAATGGAAAGATCTAAAGTAGTTATGAATCACCATTTACTCTTCCGGACTATATAAGTTGGTTGAATGGCTTCGCCACCTTGCGAGATGCTTTCGTGCCTATCGGGTTTTGTTTGGTCGTATTCTCTAACTCCCCCGATCGGATAGCCGAGAGGAACGTACGATCGAAACCACATCGCTCGTACCGCAGAGTCCAACGACGGGGCGTCGTTACGACGGGAGATAAAAGAGGCTTCGTGCGCAAACAATCTCTCTCTATTTCCTGGCGTTACCGATCGCCTAAACTAGAAGCTCCGATCGCTACTAGGAAATACAGATAATAGAGAGGGAGATAGTATGGAACAGCCCCTCATTAATAAGTACTCGAGCGCTCTTTCCTTGTGCTGAAGCCTTAACACATAGCATGCAGCTTCAACTCACTCTACTCACATAGGTGAGAGGGAGATAGTATAAAAAAGTGAGGAGCGACTGCCCACGACGCTATCGCTCGTACCTCTCTCTCTCCCTCCACGTCGCGATGCTCGTTCATTGAACACGTCGCAGCCACCAGAGCACGTCTACCCTACGTCCCTATCGGGTCTCCGTAGTCACTTCGATAGATCAAGTCCCCAGTTCTCGATTCCAGTCCAGTTCGTGTTCCAGATGCTACTATTCTCTTCTTCATACCCTCGAATACGAGTAGCTATTTCCGATTAGTACTCAGACTTATCCCTCATGTTGCGCTACTGCTACTTTAGTATGCTATTCCGCGTACTTCCATCTCTCTGTTGCAATTCTCTTTCTCTCCTCCGGTCTCACTCTCATTAGAGTAGTAACTGGGAGTGAAACTCCTGGACGTTACCGATCGAGGGTAAAGGAGATAGCACCGAGGGTAAAGGAATAGCACCGAGGGAGAACGAGAGTACGACCAGACCAAAACTTTACCCTTTGTACGTCGAGCGATCCGAGGTAACTACGTGGTAACGGAGCATGCGGAGATTGCAGGCGTGAACTGGAGCGACTCCCACCCGACGCGGAGTGAATCCGTACTCCCTATATGGCACTTTCACTAAGATTCAGTCATTCCTATTAAAGTCTACTAGCGCAGACCCTTCAAAAAAGAAATTCTTTCGTTTTTGCTTTCTCCGTATTAACTCGAGTGAGATTGTTCAAAGCTAGCCGGAGCCGACTGGTGTCCTCTGCTCCTACGTAGTCTTCACTCGAATCAGCGGCGTACGGAGAGAATCGGGTAAGCTCGACACAACTGCCTCCAGCGGACGCGGTGCACGAGCATGTGTTAAGCATTTTCATATGCGAGACGAGATCCGTTGTACTGATCAGTTCGATGCTCAACCGGACTTGGCGTCACCGAGCTATGCTCCTGGCTTGCCTTGTACCTGGTACCCGCGTGGAAGCAATCACACTCGTGATCTCGTCATTCTCTTCTATATACCAAACCACGTAGAAAGATCGGCTATATCGCGCCGGAGCTCTTTCATCCTCTGCTACTCCGGCACAGGGTGGATAGGATCGACTCTTGACTGTTACGAAAGATCTTATCCTGGACACAATATCGACGATATCGACCATACAACAGAGTACTTCAACAGTATACGATCGGATAGTCTACGCAAGAGTCGAATATTAACATGGACTATAAGACCTACCGTAGTCGAATCAAACTCTTATCCGGTGAATGAATATACTTTTGAACGGATATGTCTGCTCGCGTCTCATCATCCCTGAAAGTATATAAGTGCTGTCGGCATTTACGGAGTCATGCACCTTACTTACCTTGAGTGCTTCCTTCATTGTGCGCTACTAACAGCTCTCGTTCGCTCTTGACTTGCGCTGAAAAGAGTACGTACGACTCCACTGTCCGATAAAATCCTTCCCTCTTGCTTCGGCGCCCAATCTCCCTTTCTCTGTCGGTTGAGCCTCTATCCTACTGTCCTCGGATTGGAGAGCAGACTAAGTGGTTGGCCTGGCCTAGATTCATAAGCGGTCCGGTCCCCAGTCCTCGGATTGGAGACGGAGATAGTTTAGTAGACAAGTGAAAAAACCGGGGAAGAGAAGAGCCTCTGTCCCTTTTCGCTATGGAAAGAATGGAAAGCAGGCGACCACATTCCCTATAGCAGTAGAGTGGCATGGAAAGACCAATAGCGGAGTGGGCTTCTTCAATTGGGCTAGGCGGGGACGGGACTCAAAGCGTCAATAAAGCTCCTATTTTTTGATCTTTCTATATGAATAATCTCTTCAACCTGCTCTTTCTCTATGAATACTGGAGAGGGCCGGAGTGACCTATACTATAATTATAGTAGTGTGCAGCGCTCATGCGCATCTCGTACTCGGGAGCGGATGGCAAAGGTTCATAATTTAACTGCTATCTTCTGGCCTGAGGGGGTAAGCATAGCTTTCTAAGGGCAGAGCCTACGGTGCGAAACGAGAGAGCAAGTGATCGGACGGCGTATGGATCCCGGTGGAAGGGGAGATCTAATGGTGAGAGAGCCGGAGCCTATCTAAGAAGCCGGAGTACCGAGAAGGGAATCGAACCCGTGTCTTCAACATTCAAAGACTATCCTGAATGAGAGCAGTGAAATGATGCTGAGAGAAAGTAGAGGCTTGACAGGAATGGGGCGAACTTGACTTAGACCCGGAACGAGCAGGCGCAAGTGGGCCCAGGCTTAGTAGGCGAAAGAGGAGCGAAGATAGTGCTTGATCCAATAGCGGCTCTAATAATGGAAGCGGCCCTTACTATATATTTCTGCGGCATCACATGGATAATTCCATCGGATAAGGCGCGTCGAAGGAGTAGCATCGGATAATACTAGTAGGAAATAGCTACTCGTATTCGAGGCGTTAGAAGGAGCGGAGGAGTTAGAATTACGACATTCGGTCTAGTCGTCTTCTCATCGGCTAGTACTAGTCGGAAATAGCAACTCCAAGTAAGTAGCATTTGGATACCGAGAGAGGAGCATTTGGACACCGAGAAGTCAAATAGAAATAGCACCGAGGGTAAAGGAATAGCACCGAGGGTAAAGGAGATAGCACCGCCGTAGGCGGAGTAAGCTATCCCGTTAACAGACGAGAGTACGACCAGACCGGGGGAGTTAGAGTTACTCCCAGACCGAAAGCGGAGTAAGCTATTCCGTTAACAGATGAGAGTACGACCAGACCGAATCGGCGGAGTAGCTATTTACGATGTCCTTATGCGTACGGAGCCTACGGCGGTGCTATTCCTTTACCCTCGGAGTAAGCTATTGTAGTTAGTATTCAGATGAGATACTCCCAGACCAAAATAGGAGATCAACTTCTGATCGGAAAGCCATGAATGCACTACTTTTGCTGCTATAGGGGATAAACTTTAGTCGAACGGAACTGCCAAGTTATTAGTGAAAATCGGTTTTATGCCGAAAGGAGATAAATAGCCCCAAAGGCGTAGACTAACTGTATATAATATAAGATAAGTACCTCTGCTACGCAGAGGCATATAAATAGCCTTTGGGGCTATTTACGACTAGGGGTTTCTTACTTTTTTGCAATTGAGTTGTCCATTTCCTTAGCGAAAATGCCGTTCACTACTTTTCCAGCTATAGGAGATCAACTTTCTGGCATTTTATCATGCTTCTCCCTGCGGCACGACTTTTCCAGCTATAGGAGATCAACCGCATTTTATCATGCTTAGGAGCTAGCGTTTCCAGCTGCACCCCTCTCGCTATCGCTCGAGCATATTTTATCCCTCCACTCTTGCAACTCCGCTAGCGGGCTATTTGACTCCTGCGCAGCTATTTACTCCATTACGGAGAACCAATCCTATAGCTATGGGACGTAGGGGAATAGGTTTGATGCCGCTTTCTCACTGGTCGGTCTATCATAGTTACTTATGTATTCGTTATTTATGTATGCTATGCTATGTATGCAGCCGTTTTATAAGCTGCGGATTCTACCTATCGAACAATCGCAATAACCATGAGACTACGTAATAGCAGAGCTCAGACACTACTCAACGTACTGTGGATCTAAATACGTTCAGAATAGCTCAGTTAGGTATAGCGAAGATCAATGCCGGAGCTCTTTCATCCTCGTAAAGACTACTAAAGTAGGAGTAGCGCAGAGGAGTTTCACTCCGTAGGGCGTAACGCTGTAGTATGCATCTCCTAGGCGAGAGTCTTACATAGCTCTACTGACGCTGCAGCCCTCTGCTACTCCGCGTGCTATTCGATTGCCATAATGGCAGTAGACGACGAGGGCTAGGAGCGAACAGAGTGACGCCTATGTGACAGTGCTCAAGCTACAGTTATTCTCTCAGAGAGCACTATGCTCCTATGCCAATTCCAAGAGTCAATGGTACACCATGTTCGACCTCATTCCCTTATGCTACTCCGGAGATAGAAATCCGTTGAAGAAGATATACTTGTGTGGTAGACCATTTTTCCTTCTAGATCATCACTCGAATCAGCGGCTACTACATCAGCGGCTACGTACGGCGTAGTAGTGTACACTTTCTGAAGAGACTTGTATGGTTGACTCCTTCTCGCCATCGGCTGCCTAAGATTCATTCAAACTCTTTTGTGAACTCAAGTTGTTGTAGCTGCAGGACAGTTTATGAGAGTTTGGGTCGAATTCTCTACCTCATCGGCGGTGCTATTCCTTTACCCTCGGTGCTATTTCTATTTGACTTCTCGGTATCCTCAGACTCCTGCTACTCCGCAAGCGGTCTGGAGTAATTCTAACTCCGGAGGTGCTATTTGACTTCTCAAGATTCAGTCTGTCATCGTACGGGATAGCTCAGCTGTCCTCTCACGGCAACTACGCAATTTCATGTCATTGCATACCTACGTCGTGTTCATGGCGTAAACGCCTCTGCTATTCACTCTTCTGCTACGCGTAGCTCACTCCTCATCTTCGTACTCGCGGTAATACTGAGCTATAACTACCCGTTTCACGCACTTTGTCGCTATAGGAGATCAACAAATGTCGAACTGAACGACCTGCGTACGAGCGAAAAAGCATTTCATGCCAAAAGGAGATAAATAGCCTTTGGGGCTATTTACGACTAGGGGTTTCTAACTTTTGTTCGAACGGAACAGCGATGTTACTAGCGAAAATCGAGTTTATGCCATTTTGACGGGAAGTACTACTTTCGTAATAGCTGGGCTTAAGCCGACCGTACGGGTGCTTTCGGCCATTCGGTTTGGTCGTATAGTCTCTCTCTATGCGCGCTATTTACTCTCTCCTCATCTCCTGCTCACTCCTCATCCTCTACTTTCCTTGTTCGTTCATTCCAAGATCAGTATACGTTTCGTAGCCATTCACTTAGTAGGTCAGCGGTAGCCATTCACTACTGTTGCTATTAAATAGTTAGATCTTTCGTAGTGTGCGGATCATTGCCGAGGAGCGGAGGGAGAAAATAGCGAAGAGCGAAGCGAAGAGAGGTGCAGCTAGTATGTCTGTAAACGCAAGCGGAGTTGCTATTGTAGACTAGCCGACGCTACTAATGCAGCTCCAGGCGTAGAGGAGTTCGATCGTCAGCTACAGTAGTTCCTGTTCATCGTCTGGGCCAGTGGCATTGACTCTCTCCATTCACTCCTCTCGCTATCGCTCTTACTCTCGCGCTCCTGTTCAGTCGCCTATTCGCTTTACTTTCGTCTCATCATCCCTTAAAGTATATAAGTGATGTGGTACGACTGTTGATAACGGAGTCATGCACCTTACTTATACTACTGTCCCTATATAGACTTGATTATTTCATTCCTCCGTACTTCCATTGTTTGGAGAGACTTCCGTATAGCTATTCACTCTTCAGCTATATACTCTATCTGTCCCTTATAGTATATAAGTTCTGTGGGCATTTACCCGAGCAACCGATAGTTATAGTCTGGTACTACTGGTACGTATGGTACTACTGGTACTCCTGAGCCATCCGCACCCATACCTGACTGAGGTGCTTTGATATATGCTTCCTCTTCTATTCCGGGGAGACAGAAAGAACTGACTTGTGCCTAACCTAATATGCCTACGTCAAACTTGCCAACCCTCTTTGCTCTAGAGTACTCGACTCGATTGAATCAGCTCTTGGTGCCATTGAAAAGGAATCCCCTATCACAGAATCTTATTGAGAGAACATATCTTCTTGCCTTAGATGGTGCCCTTCTTCTTTGCTTGCCTGGATAAGGCGGCGGCTTACCCCTTGCGGAATCAAACTGGATGTACACTGACGAATCAACTACTCAAACTGGAGAGACTTCGTTTTTTCACTCGAACTAGCTCGCGGATCGGAGAGATCGTTTTGCTCGGGGGGATAGACAGACATATTTGATACACTAACGGGCAGGTGCTTCTAAAATCACTCCTGCATTATTAACTTGAACTCGATTGGGTGGATTGCAGCATTTTTCCTTTATTTACTTAGACTTAGCACCCTCTTTCTATCAAAGCTGCTAGATTAAATCTCTCCAGTATGGGAATCAAGCTTTCAAAGTTTTGCTTTTTTCGGGATCAGCTCTCGATTCAGTATCGGACCCGGCCAGTCTTCTACTTCTAGTTTCGAGTGATGCTCTCAATTAATAAGGTGCCAGGGGCAGAGGTCAGACCAAGGTGAGAGGACAGTTCTATGAGCTATAAGCAGGAGCAAAAGCTAGGGCCGTAGGGCTCGACTGACGTTGGGGAGAGAGAGAGTCAGATCTTTCGTAGTGTGCGAGGTCGAACGACGTAGAGGAGCGAAGCGTGAAAGGGAAGTCCACGAAATCAGTCTTTAGCTTTTGTGCGAAGGCCCGTAGGAGTTCAGGAAGAGTGGCGACGTCACTCTGTTTCGTCCGTCGATATCGATGAATGAAAAGCTCGAAAGTGAACTCAGGGAGTTCTTGAGATCTGAAGCCAAGGAGCAAGAGGAGCTGTATGTAAGACGAGTGCAATAGGTCTGAAGCCAAGGGTAGAGGATGCCGGCGGATGATTGGACCTTAAATGACTCTTTGAAGCACCCGGATCTTATCCAATTAATCGTATATAGAGTTATCCACGGGTTGGACTTGCTTATAAGACTAGGCAGGCAAACACTAACGAGAGGTCCTCTATGCCGAGAAGCCGGGGCGAGACACATCCCATTGCAGCCGCCCGGGATAAGAAAATACCTAACCGGGTCGAGTCGGTAGATGTCAGGCTGATAGATGATGGATCTCATTCATTCGCAGCAACAATAAAGTCGTGAGGCCACGTCGCTGCGCTGCAAGAGTCGTTTATGAACTTCTTGGAATGAACTCTACCGTCCGTCGCTTCGCTGCAACAGTGCCGAACAAAGTCAAGTGCCGGGACTGTAAAGTGCTCGAAACCCGAGGAGTAGCCCCGTACACTAGACCGACGGGTATATAATAGGGCTCTTTCAGAGGGACGATAAAGCGCCACTCTAATACCATGAACTGCTGCTGAGGCTCCTGCCACTCTAAGAACATTCACTGCTGCTGAGGCTCCTGTGAGTCCACTGGTTGAATATGAACTGCTGCTGAGGCTTTCAAACAGCTGTCGGGAATTACGAAAATACGAAAGATATCTAGGGGCGTTGTAGGATCTCTAGCTCTCCCCGGAGCGACCACGTTCGTCAACTCTTGGGTAGCTCTCAAGTCAAGGTCCGAGGTAACGACTGGGATATCTCTTTCCATCTGAACTAAGGTTATCCAGGTATCGGCCCTAAGAACATGTGCTAAAGCACCTTTCCGGCGATCAATCCGCTGAAGAAGCTTGTGGGGGAGAGTCAGCTGCTAGCTCAGATCTTCTTGTTTCGGCTTGCGGTGGGCCAAAGCTCCTAGCGTTATCGAGAAAACTACCTATTTTCAAGGTAGGACCCAGACCGAGAGATAGTGGAGAGATAGCGAAGAGCGTATGCGAGAGGAGAGAGAATCCCATAGCTCGATCGAAGCGAGAGGGACGAATGTAATCTTAAGATATTAGAGGGATTGCACGTAAAGGAGTCTAAATTGCTACAGCTGAGCAAACAACAAAGTCCCTGAACTCGGAAGTGAAGTGAGAGGGGCCCCGGCACCAGCTCTTTAATTTCAAATGTGGATTGTCCCGTCCGGTTCTTCGGTTCTTTCCCTCTCCTCGCGTGGAGCACTTGGCTTGGGTAGTGAGCAGACTCTCCTTTAAGCTCATTGAGAGTACGAGTTTCAATTCTTTTTCTTTTTAGATATTCCAGAAGGTTATATTATAGTAAGGCGTTCTCACAATTTAGGCCCTCATAAGAAGCAGAGATATGGCATTCCCTTTGTATGTCCATCAGACTCAGTGCCAGCGAGGGAATTGTACAACATTGAAAAGTAATCTAAAGCGGGGATAGGGGAGTTTTCAGGTCTAGTCCCAAAAGACGTTTCAAGTCCTCCTGTTCAGGTCTAGTCCCAAAAGACGTTTTCAAGTCCTCCTGCCCGAAGGGTTTTGTAAGCATAAACGAGGGGCACTTCACGATCGATCTAAACTAGAATTGGGTTAATCATGTTTTCTGGTAACAGTTGGATTATAGCATATAAGCGCTTATCATTCTTGTGTTGTTGACCTTCGTCCATTCCAATCCGAAAATGTTTGAGTGTGCTATGAGTGAAACGCGGATGAGTCTTGAATTGGTTGTTGGTCTAATCCGCGGTGGGGGCAATTGCGTCCCTCTATCCCATATTCCAATGGGCAAAACCAGTAAAAAGAATCGATCTGAGTCCCACTAAGCCATGAACTCGTACACTTCGTTCGGTCGCGTCGGATGTCGATCGGTCAGCCAGCCGTAAATAGCTACGGAGCAAGCGGTCTGGGCGTAACTCGTATTCGAGGGGAAAGTTTCGGTTTGGGAGTTAGGATAGATATAAGATCGATAGAGTACTTCAACAGTATACGATCGGATAGTCGCGGAAGAGTAAATAGCTCCCATACCGCAAGCGGAGTCCTCCCCGACACATTCGGATAAGGAGCCTTATGCTGCTACTCCGGAGTAAATACGTAGCTATAGAGTCTTACATAGCTCTACTGACGCAGCAGCCCCTCGGCGTTACGTCCCTACTATTGGGTTAGGGTGTACTACTTAGTTTGTGCTTTTTCGGCTTTTTACAACTGTCACGTAGGATGGTCGGCTTTTAGCTCCTGTGCTGTCGGGCTTCTATGAGTGGCGCTTTCTATTCCTCTACTTTCTACTCTCTCGCTTTCTCAGAGGGTATATATCCCTCTTCTTGCTACAATTAATCTTTATTCTACGATTATAATAGTCATTCGTATTAATCTTTCTTCTCCTCTTCTCCGGACTCGGGACTCAAAGAAGCAGGTGATAGGCGTAGCACCAGTTGGCGTAGCTCGTGAGGGCATCTCATCTCCTATCTTGGTCTGATCCTCTCCATAACTCGTTCAGGGGACAGAAGTTATCCTCATGGGAAAATGTCTTTCACTACTTTTGCACATAGGGAAGATAAACATTTCTCGGAAATTGAGCCCTTCTCGCTAATGCACGAAGGGAGTTAGAGAGTACGACCAGTACAGTACTAGACCGGGGGAGTTAGAGAGGGAAGAGTAAATGGCGCAATGCCATTTACGACTATTGGCGAAATAGCACCCCTATCGCCGTAGGCGGAGTAGCTAAGAGTCAAATTGCACCGCCTACGGCGGAGTAGCAATTTACGGTGTCCAAACTCCTGTCCACATCGACCAGACCAAAAGCTATAGGAGAGAAACTTGAGTCGAACTTCTGCATGTACGGCAGGCGTGAGTCGTTCATGTTCATCGGCTAGTCGGCCAGTCTGGCATTGACTCTCGGAATTAACTCTTCCGGTTGCTTCGCTCTCTCCGTCGGCATAGGAGCATCCATTGTGCTACTCCTTAGGGTCTCTTATGTCACTTCGTTCGGCCCTCTCGCTCCGCTCCTCCCTTTGTGCCTTTCACTAGTAGTATAGGCCGGGGCACCTTGTTCTAAGTAGTTGGTGGCAGTCTCTTTTGCTTCTTCTTGTGTTCATTTTCAAAGGACCTATTCTACTCCAGTTTAAGTTCATGGTTCTGGTGCCCTTGCTTTATGAGTTTCATCCGGTTTAGGCTTCTATCCTGCGGCGCTATTCCTTTTCCCTCAACTTTACCCTGTGACTCCTCTATATCGGATGCTGTCATATGTATTAATTTTTATTCTACTCTTCGCTCCGCGTGAATTCATGCAATGCTCAGTGCTGAGTGCTCTACCTCCGTCGTTTCACTCCCTGCTTCTTCTCCTCATGGCCGAAAAAGCGGAGCTATTTATCCTCTTTCCCCTCGGTGAATGGCTATTCCGTTCGACATTCGTTGATCTCCTCCTTCTCTCGTCGGCAATGCAAAATAGCAAGTATATCTATTGTAATGCAAAGTTGACGAAAGCGGCATGTCGAGAAATGCCCTCCGGGGACTGGTTTCGGAGGCCGTATTCGCTCTCATTCATGGACTCAGAACAAGAAGGTGGCGCCCCAGTGAGGTACCCGCTGCTGTACGATCTGTTTCCTTGATGATTGCGGCTACGCGCTGATGCCACTAGTCTATTTTATCTATCCGTTTGTCGTATTCGCTTTCATTCATGGACTCAGACGAAGGTGGCGCCCTCGACGAGGAAACCGCTGCTGGACGTTCTGTTTCATTTATGATTGCGGCTACGCTTACGCCACTATCCGAGAAGGGCGGGGAAAGCACAACAGTGCGTTCGGTTCGTAGAAGCAGTTTCGCGGGAGTCAGATTTTCGCGGTGGATTCCTGGAGCAGGAGGAAAGCTTTTGTAAGGAGAAAAATTTGGCAGGAGGGCAGCATTTTTGTCGGGAGGAAAGCATTTGGAGGGCAGATAACGAGAATTCTACTATTCAAACTAAGTCGAGCTACTCCATGCCATTCACTTCTTTCTATTTCCTCACCCCCTTTCTAACTCCGGGTAGACGTGCTCTGGTGGCTGCGACGTGTTCAATGAACGAGCATCGCGACGTGGAGGGAGAGAGAGAGGTACGAGCGATAGGGAAGAATGACTATCCGGAGTAGGAATAGCGCGAGGCGTAATCGCGTAACAAGCGACTTCCGGGCGTAGATCTTTCGTAGTGTGAGGCTATCGTCTATAGGAGATCAACTTTGTTGCATTTTTGAGTGCTTCTCCAGAGTGCCCGTTCTCTTCGTCTCTCTCATCATCCCTGTTAGTATATAAGTGCTGTGGTAATTCTAGTAGTCGCGCTACTCCCAGACCGAAACTCGTTCGTGAAACAGTAATAGTACTCACGGTTATACCCTTCCGGTCGAGCTACTCAACGTAGCTCACTCCTCAGCTACTATATTCGTCGTTATGACTCGTCCCTCTCCTTTATAGTCTTCGCACTTCCCTTCCATCTCTCTCTATCGGTCTCACGCGTATCTTCTGTCTTCACTCTTCTCGGTGTGACGTCGTACTTATCGCTATCTATAGCTCAATAGCTCCTCCTAACTCCTCCGGTGTACGCGTAGTTACCGCTCGTACTATACTTCTATTGACTCTCTCATCTGTCCCTTAAAGTATATAAGTAATGTCGGCAGTAGTACCATTCCCAGACCGGGGGAAAAGGAAATAGCACCGAGGGTAAAGGAATAGCACCGCCGTTCGGTCTGTTCGATAGGAACCTCGGAAGCTCACTTATGGAATTCCTTATTCTATGTTTTTTTAGCATTATCATTCGCGCTCCCCTCGTAACTCAATTCGTGACCCTCCTTCTCCCGTTCGGATTAGATCCTTCCTATTCGTGACCCTCCTTCTCCCGTTCGGATTAGATCCTTCCTTATAATCATTAAAGGAATGCATGTGTTTAGGAAAGACTGATCTTGTCTCGTATGGAATGAAATTGCTTCGCAAGAGTTCAATAGCACCGGGCTAGTTAGAAAGACTCCTTCCTAGACCGATGGCTCCGAGTTCAATTGCTGAGCTTTAGCTTGATACGTAGAGGAACTATCTAGCCCGTGAAAAGAAAGAGAATCCCTTCCGAGTTTATGTGTTAAGCAAAATCTTTTGCTATCCGAGACGAGATCCGTTGTCGTGTTTATGATGAGTTAGCAGCGTAGTTTTAACCGGACCTGGACGAGCCGAGCTATGCTCCGTGACCCATATAATTTGCCATGCCCCTGGTACCCGCGTGTAACTCGATCATCAATCACACTCGTGATCTCATCATCATCCTCTTATAAGCAGTCGGATGAAAGATCGGTCTAACATCGGATAAGGCGCGCGTAGCCTCCGACTGTTGCTAGAAACCGATGGAAAATCGGTTTTATGCGAACCGGGAAGTACAACTTCGATCGAACGACTCACGTACCTCTCGCCTCGGACACTAGGCCTTTAGTCGCGCTACTGCTTTATCTTTTTCTAGTCGCATAATGCTACTCCTTCAGTCGAGTTATATTCCCTTTTGATCGTTCAGGAGTTCCCATCAAAGCAGAGGACAAGCAGCGGAGGACTCTACTCGACCTTTTCGACCTACTCCTCTGACTACTATTACGTTTGTTTCGCTCTCCTGCGAGCTATTCGTTCCTCACGTCGTATTCTCATCGGTCAGTCGGAATAGCTTATTCCGCTTTCGGTCCCGGTCGCTCCTTCGCTTCGTTTCATAGCTTAATTTATTTCATGGGTCTCGCTCCACTTCAGCGAAGGGTTGATCGGTCATTCGGTTTGGTCGTATTCTCTATCTGTCCCTTAAAGTATATAAGTGATGTCGGCCGAGGTAGTAATGTCGGCATTCGGTGTCGTAAATGGCATTGCGCCATTTACTCTTTTCCTACTGTCCCTATATAGACTATATTATATCTTTCCTCATCCCCTCCTCCTCTATCCTTCATTCTCTCATTCGCTAATACCCTGCCGGTTCTCACCCTACTACACGTACTCCCTTACCTTACGGCCTAAATGTAGGTATTTCGATCCCGCTAAGATTCCATTCGGCTCTCTCTCTCCCGTGTTTTTCGCCTAAAGTGCATTTACCCTCGGGACACGGATCTACCTGGCCAAGGTGCCAATGTAAAGTGGTTCTCCTAATCATTCGTATTAATCTTTATTCTACTCTTCTGCTCTGCTATGCGTCCCTCTATATACTTTATCCGCTCGCTTCGTTCCTCACCTCCTTCTAACGCCCGCTACCTCCTCTTCCCTTCAAATGTAGGAGTAGCTAAGTATGCCGATTGTATACATATATGACTTTTCTGATAGCATACACCAGCATCGGCACCGAGGGAAAGAGTCAATGGCGATCGGAGGCGTAGCTTTAATGCAACTATGCCGATGGAGCGACAGGTGAGCTACGAGCAACTTCTTAATCCGCATTGTTATCGGTAATCGGCTCCTCGGCTTGGATCGGCACCTCGGATGGCTGAGTAGCACTACGCAACTATGCCGACGGAGCATTACTCCTGTCGTCTCTTCTATGCTTTGGCCCTCTCGACTGTCGTCTCGCCCGTGCTTTCAGGTCCTTCTTAGCGACGCAACAGGAATAGCAGCACGTCTAGTCGATCTGGAGGACTGCTTACTCTTCCTCTATCGTCCCTGAAAGTATATAAGTGTTGTGGGCCGTAGTCTCCCGTAGGAGTGAAACGACGTCTCGACCGAATGAGTGAGAATACAAGATCGAAAGATGAGAAAAGAGGCTTCGTGCGCAAACAATCTCTCTCTCTATCTCCCGAAACAGAGAAATACGTGGAGGAGCTGCCTCGGGCACTACAAGGACGAGTAAATGGCGTAAGAAACACAAAGAATTCACGAGCGCTTGAACGCAGAAACAAACATACGTAGCAATCGAATAGAGCACGCTACGCTTACGCTGGCATTGCGCCTTAAGAGCAGCAGTCGTTTCACTTCCGCTATTGTTTGTTTCTTTTTCTCCGTGAGGATAATCCGCCTTATGCTACTCCTTCGCTCAGTTGTGGGCCTCGTCCTACTCCTTTTCCTCTTTCAGGGTCAAGTTTCGGTTTGGTTCTGGTCGTATTCTCTTTCTCTTCTTGGTCACCCCTCTCTCACTCCTCTCACTCTCATTCTAATTAGGTATATATCCCTCTTTTCTTGCCTAGTAGATATCTCCTCCGTATACTCCTATATCTGTACTCTTATATTCGTATTAATCTTTATTCTACTGCTATCCTCTCTTCATAGAGCACGCTACGCTTACGCTGGCATTGCGCCTTAAGAGCAGCAGTCGTTCACTTCCGCTATTGTTTGTTTCTTTTTCTCCGTGTGGTAATTAAATGTTAGACCGGGCGTGGGTTCCCCCGACGGGTACTTCTAACGAGGGAGTTAGAGAATACGACCAGACCGATGTTCTCTCTTTATCTGTTGCAATTCTCTTTCTCTCCTTCGTTCTCTTCGCTCCGCGTGAATTCATGCAATGCTCAGTGCTGAGTCCTCTACCTCCGTCGTTTCACTCCTCTGCGTCTCTCCTCTTGCTACTCCTATCCGATCAAGATCTTGAAAAAAAGGGCACCGACCAGCTAAGTCTTTCTTTTCTTTCTTCACAGGTCTCTTTTTAATATCCCTCTAGGTCGATCTCTCACTATCAATACGTTCCATTCGCCTATCTTGCGTGTCAAAGACAAGACTTGATTTTCGCTCCTCCCCTTTTTACTTTTAAGTATAGCACGTCCTCATCCCTCCTTCTTCTCCAGAGCTATTTATATACTCGCATTCGCTCTTCTCGCATTCGCTCTCGCGCGTCATTTCTTCGCCCCTCTCGCAGCTATCGTTCATTGCTTGGGGAGCGGGGACACAGGTTAAGGAAGAGGAAAGCCCCACTCTACACTCTCCTCCCTGGCGTCGTTTCACTCGCTCCTCTGCCTACCTACGTCGTTGATGGCGTAATCTGACACTTTGCTCTTCGCTCTGTCTTCTCTTCAATTTGTACTCCTACTCATCTAGGGCACTCCTCTTTCACGTACCAGATGTTTCACACATTCCATACTCTATGCATTCGGTCTGGTCGTATTCTCTAACTCCCCTAGTCAAAATCATCGATCTTAGTCCCACGTCGCCATTCACTCGTACACTTCGTTCGGCCGTCGACGGGAGATTGCATCTTCCGATTATCCGATTGCATCTTCCGATAAAGTCGATCCCAGTCGTGATACGATCGAGTTACGAATTGAATAGTTCGAATTGTTCCCTGCCCCTCATCTGCCCCGGCGAAACAAAATCGGAGTTTGACTCCGTAGGTCGACCATGAATTCGAGTAGCGATTGTTCAAAGCTGCCGGATTGCCGACTTGGGCAGGTCGTGCTATGCACTTTACCTATGATGCCCAGCCTATGGGTCCCGCCCATACTGGATCAAAACTCGAATCATCGGATCGGCGTAGGAGATAGAAATCCGTTTCATTAGATAAAGTCGAGTTCTTACTATACAGCTCAATGTAATTGCGCTTCGGACTTATTTCAGGTCGAGACTGATCATTCGCTTCTCCAGCGTCCTCTGTCTTCCACTGTTCTCACTCGTCCACGAAAGAACTGTGATCTTGCGCGTCGTTCTCACGGCATCGGACTCGGGGGAAGAGTTTCGTTTACGCGTTCGCTCTGCTATTTCTACTCCTGTTGCGTAGTTACAGACGTGTCCTTCTCTGTTTTGTCATTCTTTTGTTTCTGCTAAAGTTCATTCGTTCAGTAGAGCTATTACATACTATCTCCCTTTCGTTCTCACTTTTCCCCTCTTCGCCCCTCGGCATTACTTAATTTACTCTTCCGTTCATGGTACCACCATGAACTCTTTCCATTGACTCTTTCCATTCACCACTATTGGGGGATCTTTCTACGTTACGTTTTTAATTGCCATTCACGACTGGACGTATCCGCTCGTACTGGACGTTACCGATCGCCTAAACTATAAACTCCGATCGTCATACTATAATTAGCTGGGATCGCAATACCGTAATTGAGGGAGATAGTATCGTCAGATAGCTCGCTTTAAAGTGCCGGGGCAGAAGCGTTCAAGAAAGAAAAGCGTAACGTGACAGACCTTAACTATTTGATCGCGCTTATCCCACTTGTTGAACTATGGGAATGCTTATGGTCATTGGCAGTGGTCATTGGCTAAAGTGGCTAGAATGGAAGGAAAGAGTGCTTCTTCCCCCCCTCGGGGTTCTAGCTTCCCAGCTTCTGCCCTTAATTAACCAATCAACTTCAGAAAGGGATTTCGCTTCTCACCTCTGACTTAAGGGACGTGAATTGGACTGAGCTTATATAGCGTAAAAGTACGACCGTGAGGGCTGCAGCTAGTATGTTGCCGAGGAAAGAGAGTCAATACCATTGACGACCAGTAAAAGGTGTACCCATTGTGGACTATGAGAGGGGAAGCTTCTTTTTCAAACTGAAAACTTCAAGTGGAGTGGTCCGGGAACCTAATTTTTGTAATGTAATCAGTGCCTCTTCTCTTCATTTCTTCTTGTAGCTTGTAGGGGGAAGTGAGACTGAAAATTACATTGCTCAACTGCAATTCCTTCGCTTGTTCAGAAGCTTGGACAGTTTTCTCCTTACTCGGACATTTGTTCATCCGCCCACCGCCCATGCTTCAAGTTTCGTTGTAACGAGATCGCCTCCCCGAGCTATACTAGCGCCTCGCTACGAGCTACGAGTAAACTCGCCTCGCCGTCACGAGATCTAGTTCTGGAGTTAGAGTTAACATCGATTTAAACTCCTGTTTTTGGAGAGAGAAGTTTATCGGGGTCTCAATCTACTCACAGCAACTTTAGCGATCACCTTGTCTAACTTTAGCGATCACTTTGTATATGACATTGCATAGAGGGATCGGCCTACAGCAAGTGCGGCAGGCTTCTCTTGTTTAGGAATAAGGGTGATTAAGTCTTGTTGTTGTCAGGAATTCTTCTCTCTTCGACGGGTAGAGTGATAACGACGGGAGCGACAGCGACATGTTCAAAAGATATATGTAACTCGACCATTTGATATCCTTTCTTTATTGCGAGCAGAAAGTTAACTGTAGAACAAGCTCGGCACATCCGCTTCGATCGAGCTTTATATTATTTTTATTTCTCAGATCTGGCTCGGGAAAGATAGGGCCTGTCCTCCTTCCCTCTCCTCGCATTCGATCTGACTACTGGCACAGAGCGGAAGTTGAATATTGAGGCTCAGTTCGCGCTCCCAGTGCTTGACTCCTCCAGGAGTTGTGAGAGCACTCGTGGGATGGTATCCGCCTCCCGAATCATCCCGGTAGTCGTGACTAGGCCCGTTGAGGACTCCCTTGAGTACAGAGCTTCAGTCCTCTACTTCCCTTCCTTTCTCGGACTACTATAATTCTCTACTTTCGCTTTTCCTCCTAGCTTATCCTTACTTGCGGGCTCCGCTCTATATCTATCTCTTCTTCTCAACTAATAGAAACTAATAGAATAATGTGGTGCATAGCATCACAAGTGTACTCGGGAGCGGATGGCAAAGGAAGTTTGATATCTGCTTGCTGCGCCCGGTGGAGCTAGGTCGAGGTTCGGACTTCATCCTTAGTGGCTCGGTTTACTTCTTCCTCACTTTATGCTGATGCTTCCTCTTCTTCTTCTATTGCTCTATCCCGGAGCGATCGCTTAGCTCCACTCCGTTACGCCTCGCTGGCTCGTTGCTTCGCTTCAATTTCTGCTTTTTTTCCTAACATCGAATGGGGCACGAGTAGAGCCCGTAGTTGAAGATCAGCTTGTTGGCTACTGATTCATCATATGTTCTTGGCAGTTCTACTTTACTTGAATTGGTCTTGCTACTTCGAATGGTTTGCTATAAGGAAAGAGTGACTGCTTTATTCCATCCCATACTTCTGAGTCCAAGAACTACTCAATGGGGCTCCTCTCCTTTTACTCTTGCTAGAGCTGGGTGAAAAGGATTAGCAGCTATGGGACTCCATGAGGCGAGACGAAGCAGCATCTCTCGCAGATAGAGGATTAGGGGATGAGAGGGAGGTTTGGTTTCAAATGGCCATCGGATTAGTCGTAAATAGCCCCAAAGGAGATAAATAGCCCCAAAAGCGTAGACTAACTGTATATAATATAAGAGTTGTACCTCTGCTACGCAGAGGCATATAAATAGCCTTTGGGGCTATTTACGACTAAGTAGACTAATCCTACTATAATATAAGATCAAATCCTCTGCTATAACTTACTGGTTTGGGCAGATAAAGAGCCTTTGGGTCTATTTTCGACTCAAAAGAGGCATAGCAGAGGTACTTATATTATAGTAAGGCGGATTAGAACTTAACTTAATATTATGGTAAATTCGGATTAGTCGTAAATAGCCCCAAAGGCTATTTCTTCTACTCAGCATAGCTGAGGTCTTTATATTATAGTAAGACGGATTAGTCTACGCCTTTGGGGCTATTTATCTTCTTGGGGCTATTTATCTCCTTCAATA
>JAOBBC010000023.1:75014-100363 GCA_025388495.1 Curcuma longa
ATAGCAGAGGTACTTATATTATATACAGGCGGATTAGTCTACGCCTTTGGGGCTATTTATCTCCTTTACTATATTTTTGGGCAGATAAATAGCCAAAGGGGCTATTGTAGACTAAGCCTACCTTAAATATAAAATCGAAGAGCTGAGCCGCCCATACACTAAATATTGGGCAGATAAAGAGCCAAAGGGGCTATTTATCTCCCTTATATTTAGTGATGGGCGTCTCACCTTATCTACGATAATCCTCGGGGAGAGTCTAGTGTAACTCGCCCAGGTCAGTTTGTTGCTTTTGAGCCCGCGTCGACGTTTATTATAGTATGGCCTTACTTTCCTTTCCTTTAGGGCCGTGTTCAGGACCGGGTCAAGGACAACCGGGTACAAGGAGACAACTAGACAAGGCCAACCGGGTCCGTAGCAACAGTCTCTTTAGGATAGTACAACGGGTAAGCGCCAAGGGCCGAGGATAGGTAAGCTACTAATCCCAGTGCGGAGTAGAGGTAAGGCTTAGTCCAGGTAATCTGCCAAGTCGGAGGATCGTAGTCTAGGTAATCCCCAATGGGTAGCCTCCTCTAGTTCTACTGGTTTTCTATTTATGAATGTCCCCCGTACTTTGTTTGTTCCACCCACTACTCTAGCTCGTAACTATGTTTTGTGTCTGGCCCTGTTCCTTTTCATTCTGCTTTTTCCCTTGTCTCTGTGTCCTAATTTCGTTTGTGGTTCTGGGTATTCTACTTAAGCGCCCAAGGCAGCTTTCCTAGCCCCTGCCCCAGAAGCACCACTAGCAACTCCAAGAGCAGCCCAGCCCCGATGTACTGACTACCAACAGTATCCCCCCTCTGAACAATGTACTGACTACCAGTAGCCCCAGAGTAGGAACAATAGCTTCAGTAGTAGCAGGATCAGTAGCAGTAACTAAAATAGCCCCTTCAAGGTAAGCTACTACAAATAGCCCCAACAGTACAGCTTTAAAAGCTTCTAAAAGAGCTTCTGTTGACAGGTCTAATGATTCTGGTGTAAGTGTTTCCTCCTTTCCTTTTCTGGATTACTCCTGTTGTATTGCTCGCTTAAGAGTTGCTAAAACTCTTATCTTAAGTTTAAGTGTCTAATTGGTACATAACCCCTTCCTTATGTGAGTAACCCCCCCGGGGGGGCCAAAAAGGGGGGAGGGAGGAACGATATCCGGGAAGTTTGATCTTCCCTTTAGGGCTTGCGTACGAAGCCCCAACTGTAGGGTGAAACTCGGTTTTGGCGCGCGAACTTATAAGTATGGGGCCTCTGCGCTCTTTTTCGAGTTCTACCTTTGTCCCAATTTGTGAGTTCCCTAATTTTCCTTGTAGTTGAAACCCGAGGCCTTATAATATTTCCTTTCGAGTTGAAACCCAAGGAGCGGTGTACGTGTAGTTTATAAGCAAGGAAGGTATTACTGTTGAAACTGGAAACGCTGTTTTTGCTTTCCTCGTGAGTGCAGTACCTGTCTGTACAAGGACAACCAGCGCCAGGTGAAGTAGCTATAGTAACTTCAACAGCAGCAGGAGCCCTAGTCACTTTTAAAGCAAGAGACGTAACTAAAGAGTCTAAAAAAGCTAGGAAGTGAGAAGTATACAATAATGATGTCAGTATTTCCTTACTCCTTTACTCAAAGGAAAGCATCATCAGCAACAGTAGTAACCCTATACTCTCAAGGAATAGCAACAGTAGTAGCAGTGGACTCGAAAGGAATAGCAACAGTAGTAGCAGTGGACTCGAAAGCCTCAACAGTTGCATGGCCTCAGCAAGAGTAGCCACCGTAGCCTGACCAGCCTGAGCATCAGTAGCAACAGTGGGAACTCTAAGGGCATGAGCAGCAAGAGTAGTAGCTCCTTTTCTAGCAACCCTAGACTCTAAAGAGCAGCACCACCTTTATTAGCAAGAGTAGTAGCCCCTTTTAAAGCAACACCTTTATTAGCAACAGTAGCTCCTTTTAAGGAGTCCTTTTAAGGAACTACAAAAGCTACAAATGTTGAGTCTAATGATGATGGTAGAAGTATGTCTTTACTGCCTTTTCTTAATTCCTCCTGTCTTTATTGCTCGCATAAGAGTTGCTCTATACTCTTTTACTAAGTAGCAGTATAATAGTTGCGAAGGATTTCCTATCCAAAGCAGAAGAGCGACAATGCATCGTAGTATTTGAATTGTGTACTCTAGGAAGTCAGATTCTTTAGCAAGAGTGTACTCAATAGCCGCATACTTAGTAGCAGCCCTACTCTCCTCAGACTCAAGAGCATCCCTCCTACTAGAGACTAAAACAGCAACAAGAGCAACTCTCTAACATCAGTGGGCCCAGTAGCCCCAGTGTACTCAGTACCAGTAGCCCTAGTGGCATCCCTAGCTAGAGTAACTGCAATAGCATCCCTCCTATACGACTTAAAAGCGGCCTACTTAGTATCAGCCCTCCTCTACTCATCATACTCGATAGCATCCCTCCTCGATACTAAAAGAGCAACACGAGCAGCATTTGCAGAAGCAACTAAAGGAGAAGCCCTAGCTTCTGTAGTCTCAGTCACTAATTTATGTACCTTACCTGCACCAGGACGGAAGTCTCTTTCTTACCTATACCTATAGAAGTCTCTGTACCCTACTAAACTAGGTTGTACAAGGGTAGCTAAACCCAAGGAAGGGTATTTACTGGTGAAACTCTCAACCCCGACCTCCAACTCAAACCCCCTAACTCGAAACCCTGTTTTGCCTTTCCCGTGTGTAAAGCATCATCAGCAACTATAAAAGCAACAGTAGCAGCATTAGCAACTTTTAAAGCAGCAGTGCCAGCTCCACCAGCAGCCCCAAGAGCAACTGCCCCAGGAACAGTTGCAACTAAGAAGCATCAAAGCCCTAAGTGAGGAGCCCTAAGTGAGAGCTCAACTTCCCTAAGTGAGAGCTCAACAGCAGCACCCGAAGCAACTCCAATGTACTCACCAACAGTAGCACCACTCTCAACTCTCCCAGCAGCCCCAATGGACTCCCCAGGTGGACCTAAGAACTCAGTTTTCTGGCGCGCCTAAGTCCTTTTAATTTGTTTTTGCCCCGGGTTGTGCCGGTGTACATGTTGTCATCAGTAGCTATGTCCTTAGCTCTGTCCTTGACTTTTAGTGAGGGAACCCCCGGAGGGGGGGACGGAGGGGGGGTAGGTAAGGAAGCTTTTCGGCAGCTAGGTTTTCCTTAATGGCTTTCGTACGAAGCCCCAAGTGGAGGGTGAAACTTAGTTGTAGCGCGCGAACTTATAAGTATGGGGCCCCAAACTAGTAATTACTCGTTTTCTCGTTTGCCCTGTGTCCCAATTTGTCCCTTCCTTTATTTTCCTTGTAGTTTCAACCCCAGGCCATACTATTATAACATCCTTGTTGTACCTCTAGTAGTGTTTCAACCCCAGGAACGGTTTTCCTCTATCTCTGGTACCTGCGAAAGGTTTCGTTGCTCTATCTCTAGCAGGGCCCTTATAGCTCCCTCTATTACCTAAGTAGTTGGTCTTTTTTCTTAGTGTGGTACGTGCTTTGGTCTCCGAGTACCTGTAACCGTGGTTTTCTGGCGCGGCCGAGTCCTTGTAATTAGTTTCTTTGCCCTGTGCTGTCCCCTCCTTTCTTTATCAGTTGTACAAGTTTGTACCTTCCTATTACGTATAGTTTAACCCCAAGGCTGCATCCCTAGGCCATACTATAATAACAAAACCCCGGGACGGTCGTAGCTTCTTTTGCTAGGTCTAATTCTGCTGATGGGAGTATGTCTTTAGTTCCTCTATTTATGACTCCTGTCTTTATTGCTCGCTTAAGAGTTGCTCGCAACTGCGTTGCTCCCCCCTGCTTTGCTGGCAACTCAAAAGGCGGAGGTGCGTAATCCGAAACCGCGGGTGCTGACTCAAGAGCCGAAGCGCTACTCAGGAGCCTAGTACTAAGGATGTAAATCCTTTCCTCGAAAGCCTCGAGAGGAGGAACATCCTTTCCTTTTCAAAGGAAAGCAGGAACAGAAGATTCTACTTTATGACCAACTGCACCAGCTGCCCCAACGGCAACAGCCCTAGGAACAGTCACTTCAATAGCTGGAGCCCTAGCTACTTTAGCCGTACCCGATTCTTCTACTTTAGTAACAACTTTTCAAGCCCCAAAGTGACATACCTGATCGAACTACTGCAAGAGAAAGGTGTGAATGGAATGGAATGCAAGGAACGGAAGGGAAAGGTCTCGTTCGAAAGGGAACAGATGCAACAGAACGACTGCACAAGGAGTAAGGAATGCAAAGGAGTAAGGGAGGTCTTGATCGAAAGGGCACGGACAGCTACTAGGAGGTATGCTTTTAGGGTTTAAGTTGCAGTTGGGGCTTCTCCTTTTGATGAGTTTGGAGTTGGTGCTTCTCCTTTTGATGAGTTTGGAGTTGGGGTAGTTGATGTCGTCTATATTGAACTATCTTCTTATAATAAATATATAATTTAATATAGTAAATTCATATAGTAAATATGAATTGGGTATGCTCAAGACCTAAAACCCACTAGATAGGTACCATAAAGGCTATAGCTACTTAGGCTGGGGCAAAGGGAAGAATACTGCTCACAACACTCTTGATAGGGATAGAGGGATAGGGCTGCTGTTGCTACTGAGTACACTGCTGCTACTCCTATGTAGGGAAGTACAGTAGGGCGACTAGTGAAGTTACTGGTAGGGGTGCTACTAGGAAGGCTACTCAGAGGGGGGCCCGGAGCCCAGATAAGACTACTCAGAGGGGTTTCATTTCCAATAATGAAGAGGTTAGTCACGCACTTCTACAAAGAAGGATTTGAAGGAGAAGTAGCGAGGCAATTCATTAAGCGAAGCGAGTAATTACTTCTATGATCATTATTATACTTCTCATTTGAAGATGTTTTTGATGTTCAAAAAACATCAGATTTCAGACTCTGATTTTGTTAAGTAATTACTAAGGAATTTGTACATCAAATTCTTACTCATAGAAACTAATTTCTACATCAAATTCTTAGGCAAAAGTAGAATCAAATTAGGATTTCAGATCGGGGTACGGGCTAAACATCCTGGGGTCTTCGGATCTTGAGTTGTTTACCAGATGAGACTTTTAGGGCTAAAGAAAAAACACCTAGGGTCCTCGGCTTTTGAAGTAAGGCAAAAGTAGTTCCTAAAGGAGTAGACTAACTTGGCGCTTCAGTAGATAAAATAAAGGCTTTTGAAGTTGTTGCTAGGGCTGCCGCTGTTGCTTCTGTTGCTTTTGGAGTTGCTTTAGAGCTCCCACTTCAATTGAAGTTCCTGTTGCTGATGCCTTTGCAGTTCATGTTGATAGGGTTGCTGTTGCAGTTCCTGTTGCTAAAGTAAAGACGGCAGCTCTTGCAGTTCCTTTAGATAGGCCCTAATATAATAATAAGTTCCCGGATGCAGTTCCTGGTGCGTAATACTGTAATTTCCTGGGGCAGATAAACTCCCGTTGCTGGGTCCTCGGCTTCAGAGTAGGCACCTGCGGCTTTTGAGTCGGGCCTTTAACCAGGAGTAGGCTTTTTAAGTTGCTGCTGTTGATGCTGTTGAGGAAAGGATTTCATCCTAGTGTTTTCGTAAAGAAAGCACCCTAGGCTTCCGAGTCGGCACCTTATGAGTAGGCACCTGTGGCTTCGGCTTCATCCTTTGGGGCTTTCAAAGTTGCGGCTAAAGTAGACTCAGTAGCGGCTGGGACAGTTCCTAGTCTTACGGCTGGGGCAGCTCCTGGTGTTGATAGGTCTTCGCCTGGGGCAGTTGCGGCTAAAGTAGACTCAGTAGCGGCTGGTTAAGTTGCGGCTTTCAAAGTAGCGGCTGGGGCAGTTCTTCCTATGTTCCTCTAAAGTAGTAGACTCCTATAGGGCTTGACCCGTTGGGGCTAAAGTCGAGGCAGCTTTTATAAGCCCTACTGGGGATGCAGATTTGAGTTCCTTTAGTTAGACCCTTTCGAGATCATAAACCATCACCTTCGCATTTCTAGATCTTAATTATACTTAAACCTTAAGCTTGGCATTTCGAGTTCTAGAAGTGAAGTGAAGCTTGGCATTTCCAGTTTCGGTTGGGGACCCCTTAGTAGAAGAGGCTATAATAATTTCCTTCGGCTTCTGAGCCATACTATAATAATTTCCTTAGGCATTAGCTCTCCTCGGCTTTTCAGTCGTGAGGTAGTTTTCCGCGCTCCTCGGCTTTTGAGTTTAGGCACTCCTCTGCGAAGGATATTCAATCCAAAGCAGCTATATTTTATACCGCTCTACTTAAAGAGTTGCGAGCAATGTCATCTAAGGAAATCAGAGGAAAGACATATATGATCAGAATCACCAGACTTTGAAGCTCTTGTTGAAGCTGACTTTCAAGCAGACCGGGCACTTGAAGCTCTGTTAGTAGCTGCCTTTCAAGCAGACCTGGCACTTGAGGCTCTGTTAGTAGCTGCCTTTCAAGCTTCTTACTTACTGCTTTATTAGTAACTTCTGTTGTGGCTACTGAGGTAAAGGATGCTGCTCCACACTTCAGACTATGTTCCTGCTGTTAGAGTTACTACTGTTCCTGTTAGTGAGTACATTGGGGCTTACGTACATTTGGGGCTTGAGAAGTTCCTTATGTTCCTTCTCTTGTTGCTTGAAAAGGTGATACTGGGGCTCTGTTAGTTACGGCTTTCGAAGCTGCTTGAGTTCCTACTGCTAATGCTAGTGGGGATAGATACTGTTACGGAGGAGAGTACGGATGCTACTGGTGTTGACATTGCCGCTACTCTGAGTGAGGAGAGTAGGGCTGCAGCAGTTACTCGTACTACGGCTGTTGACACTGGTGCCACTGGTGACGCTGGTACAGGAGAGACAGATAGAGGAGAGGGTTACGCTCCTTGGGTTTTGTTATTATAGTATGGCCTTTGGTTTAAACACTACTAGAGGTACACACCAGTGAATGTTATATAGTATGGCCTTGCTTCTCAACTCCACCCACGTACACCGCTCCTCGGGTTTGGAGGCTGGGTTGTAATTATACTAACTCTACTCAGGCACAAGGAAAGAGACTCCTCGGCTTTTGAGTTGATCCTTGGTGGGTCTTCGGCTGTTGAAGTTGATCCTGGGGTCGTCGGCTGTTGAGGGGAGTTCCACTGTTGCTATTACGGCTGCTACTGAGGCTACTGCGGCTACTGAAGCCAATGCGGCTAGGAATGCTCCTATAGAGGCAACTCTTACTACGGCTTTAGAGTAGACTGGGGCTACTGAGGACACACGTGCTGCTACTGAGGCTACTCTTCCCGCCTTTGAAAGTGACTCTTGCCAGGTAGGGCTAAAAAACAAGGAGCGAATTTCAAGAAGGACGAATTTGGGCCTTACTATATATTTCCAACGCGAAAAACAATTCTTCTATAGGCAAACGCGCCCGAGAACGGGGTTTTGCATTCCAGTTGGGGCAAACCGGGCCCTAAGGATAAAACCAAACTATCAAGTTACTCACCTCCCTCCCCCCTGGCCCCCCTCCGGGGGTTCCCTACCTCCTTCCCTCCGGGGGTTCCCTCCCTCCGGGGGTTCACTCACTAAAGGATGTACCACTTAAGAGTTGAGTTGCGAGCAACTCGGTTGCGAGCAATACATACAGGAGTAACAAATACTGGAACTAAAGAAATAATCACACCATCAGAATTAGACTCAACAGAAGAAGCTTACTTACTTGCACAAAAGGACTACTTAAAAGGAGAGCTACTGGTCCTACTCAGGCTTTAAGAAAAGCAGCTACTGTGCCTGCAAAACTAGATAGAGGAGATGCTGCTACTGAAGTCACTCTTCAATAGAGGGATGCTGACGCTGCTACTATGGCTAGGGAGGCTGCTACTAAGTCCACGGGTACCACTACCAGGCATGCAGCTAGTGAGGCAACTGGAGCTAGTGAGTACACTAGAGCGAGTCAGGACACTGGAGCTACTAGGGATGCTGCTACTGAGGCTACTGTTCCTAGGGATGTTCCCACTGGTGCCACTGTTAGAGTTCCCAGGGTAAGGGGCTTCAGCCGGGGCGTCGCCCGTTGAGTTGATCGGGGGCTTCGACTTCTGAGCCTAAAATCAATATAAATGTTCGCCTTTAGACTTTAACTAAAGGTTGTACAAACTGCTACTATAGAGGATGGCTCCTAAACAGGACTAGCCACTCCTAAAGAGGGAACAATCCCTTCCCCGCTTTGGATATTCAATCCTTCGCTAAAAGGTTGCTACTTAGTAGATTAGTTGCGAGCAACTCGGTTGCGAGCAATGTCATCAGGAGTCATACAGAAAAGCAACAGAGGAAACACTCACACCAGAATCAGAAGACCTAAAACTTCCTACTTAAAATAAGACTTAAAAAAGAGCTTTTGAAGCTTTGGGTGCTCTTCTCTTAGTTACTTCTGGTGCTGCTTTACAGTTAATAATAAATAAGGATGTTACTATACACACACTTCAGACTATGTTGCTGCTAGGGATACTACTATATGAAGCTGCTGCTACGGCTGCGACTGGGGCTACTGAAGCTACTGAAGCTAGTGAAGCTTTGCTAGTAGGGCTACCATATGAAGCTGATACGGCTGGGGCTCTTTTAGTTACGGCTCAGGGGGCTGCTCCTGGGGCGGCTAGTGAGTAAATAAAGGAGAGTGCTACAACACCTGTACTCTGTAATAAGGCTTATTGGGCTTACCCGCATAAGAGGCTTACCTGAGAGACCTTTACCAACGGCCCGGGTTGTCCTTGCACAGGTGCCAGGCAATAGTTGTCCTGGCCCCGGTCCCGAGTGAACACGGCCGAAAGGAAAGTCAGGCCATACTATAATAAACGTCCATGCGGGCTCAAAACCAACAAACTTACCTGGGCGAGTTACACTAGAACAATCCCCGAGGCTCGATAGAGCTCGACCAGAAGAGAACTTAATTATAGTAGGGGCCTCAAAGAACTTACTAAGGAGGGTACTATACTATACTGGTAATAATCTGCTTTGGGAGAGGGGAAATCCCCATAGAAAGGTCCTAAATAAATAAATATAACTATGCAATCACCACCAGAAGCGGAAGAAGCTGAAGCTTCTGAAGCTGCAGCTGCTAATAAAGCTGTATCTAAAATAGGAAAAAGAAAAGATCTTCCATATCTCTGGCACAATAATAATTAAAACGACTATGGCACGACATAAAACACCCACTAGTGTGTCTAGTATAGGAGCTAGTACTACTACTACCCTTAGAGCGGCTAGTACCGATACTACAAAGGACATAGACCAAACACTTGACGCTATTTGAGGCGCTTGGGTGGGGGGCTCTTTAACAAGGAAGGTACCAGTGTGCTGATCCAGTTACGGGAGCTCTGGAGGCTGCTATGGCTACTACGGTGGGGTATGGTTAAACTTCACGCAAGGCCCGAAACTTCCAAACCAACTGGGGTTCTCACTAAACATACAATAGATCTATCCTAGAGCGGAGACAATAGAAAGGCAATAAATCTATAAACTACCATCTACCCCGAGGGGGAAACTCCTTGACTGTTACTAAATAAATATAATTAGTTATACCCACCATAAGCGGAAGCTGAAGCTTCTGAAGCTGAAGCAAAAACAGAAGCTAGATCTAAAGTAGCTACTATGGAAATCAGAATGAAGGGGGCTGCTATGATGGCCGGACACAAAAAAGTAGAATACTAAAGAGCTAGTACAGCAGCTAGTAGAAGAGTAGTAGTGTACGGAACCTACTAAACTAAATAGGAGCTACTTAGTGGGATTACCCGCACTACTCAGACTTTGCAGCTTACCCGGAATACGCCTTTGGGATTATTGGCTTACCTGGCCTATGCACCTTAGGGTTGGGCTTAGTGGATTACCTGTCCTATATACTATCATAAGGAGACTTGACCCCCGGCACCAGTTGGCCTTGCTTGCCCTGGTTGTCCTTGCCCAGGTCCTTGAGGGGCCCCTTCAAGAAAAGCCAGCCCTTACTATAATAAGCCCGCAGGACTCAAAACTCAACCCTAACTGCCCTTGGCCGCCTGGGCCATCAACATAACATACAAAAGATCTATCCTAGAGGGGAGGACAAAGGAAAGTAAGGAAAGCCTAAACTCAAATCTACCCCGAGGCTATTACGATAGGTGAGCCGTAAGGCGATTGGAAAACTCCTTGACTGGTAAGAAACTTATATTACTCCGCATACCCACCATAAGCGGAAGCTGAGGCTTCTGAAGCTGAAGCTAAAACAGAAGCTGCAACTAAAAGAGCCATAGGCAAAATCAGAATGAGAAGCACAGCTATGGTGGCTAGCACTAAAACAACACTATAGATAGGTACCATGGAGGCGGCTATTATAGCTACTGACGCTGGGGCAAACAAAGGGGTACTACTCCTCACACTCTTGATAGAGGGATATGTGGGTAGGGCTGCTCTTACTAGTGAGTACACTGGGGCTACTCCTCCTGGCAAGGAAGTACAGACATGGGTGCTCTTATTCTTACTGGTTGTGAGATGTGTTCTTATTCCAGTAGGTGGACTAGTTAAGTTCATGGGAAGGCTGCTAGTAGGAAGGCGGCTAGGGCTGTTCATAGGAAGGCTGCTCCTAGTTAGGCTTCTATAGGTGGAAGAGCCATTGGGCGAAAACGTGTACGGGTATAAACTTTTGGGCATAAACTTGCTTTTCCTTAAGGGAAATCCTCTTTAAAAGTTTTGCGTGACTGTTACTTTTTAAAATGTGGAAAATAAGGTAAATTAATTCAAGAGAGTTAATATATTCTCAGACTAGTCCCAACTAGAATATATAGTTACATATATCCCTGACAGGGGGCCCAAGACAGGAAGAGGGGGCCCATAATACTAATCAACCGCATAGATAATACTAGAAGGAATTCCTTAAGGAAAAATCCGGCAAAAAAATAAGGCAAATTTTAACATCCAATTCTTAGGCAAAAGAACCCAATTTGTACATCGGAAAAGAAGTCAATTTGTACTAATTTACTAGATTTTGGGGGCTTAGGGAAATAATTCTTAGGCATAGAGAAATTCGGGGCTTGAAAAGCTTCGTACTGCTCCCACTCTTGCAGCTAAATTAGCTACTGCAAAAGTGTCTCAATTAGAAAAAGGGGCTCTTGAACCTGTCACTTAAGAATCCTCCGGGGCTTGAAAAGTAGAGAAATTCGAACTTATAATAGTATGGCATCTGTTGCTAACAAAATAGAGAAATTCGTTCCTCGAACTTCTGAATCCGGTAGGGATGATGGGCCTGTTGCGGCTTGCAAAGTTGCTCCTAAAGTCTCATCTGCTGCTGTTGAGGCAAAAGTAGTTCCTGTTCCTAAAGTAGACTCAGTTGGGGCTTTTGAACCTATAACTTCAGAAGCCTCTGGGGCAGTAGCTCCTGTTGCTTCTGTTGAACCTGTCACTTCAGATGAACCTGTTGCTTCAGATGAACCTGTTGCTTGAAAAGGAGTAACTAAAGTAGTAGACTCAGTTGATGCAAAAGGAGTTCCTAAACTAGAATCATCTGGGGCAGTTGCTACTTCAGTTGCGGCTTTTTCAGTTGCTCCTAAACTAGAATCATCTGTCGGGGCTTTTGAAAAACCCCTAACTTCAGAATCCGGCCTGTATATAATATAAGTTCCCCTCAAATGAATATAAATAAGTTGCAGTTCGGGTATAGTTTTCCTTATAAGACTCCTATGCTGCTTTCAAAGTTAGGGCAGCTGGGGCAGTTCCTCCTAAAGTAGAAGACTCAGTTGATGCCTTTAGAGCTGTCACTGGAGCTCTTGTCACTTCAGATGCCTGTAGTCACCACTTAAGAATTATCTGTTGCTTGAAAAGTAGATCCTAAACTTGAATCCGCTGGGGCGGGGGCAGCTACGAGTGAGGCTAGGGTTGAAGTTCCTGTTGCGGCTTTAGAGTCTGCTGCTTTAGAGTCTAGGAAAGCTGATGCAGGTGAGTCGCCTAGGGATGATGACCCGGCTGGAGTTACTGTTGCTAAAGGAAAGACTGCAGCTCTTGCTGCTCCTGTTGCTAAAGTCAAGAATGCAGCTACCGCAGCTCCTGTAGATAGAGATGACCCAGATGCAGTTCCTTTAGCTAGGGCTGACCCAGATGCAGTTCCTGGTGCGTTGGGTCAATGGCTTCGGTTGAGGCTTTTGAAGTAGCTTCCTCAGTAGCAAAAGTAGATCAATTTGTTGCTTGAAAAGCTAAATTAGGTGCTCGAAAAGTAGATTAATTTCCTCCTGCAAAAGGAGAGAAATCCGTTCCTAAATTAGCTACTGAAAAAGTCTCTCAATTTGTTCCTGCATTCGTAGATAAATTAGCTACGGCAAAAGTTGAAAAAGTAGAAGTCAAGGTAGGTCAAAGAAAGGACTATCCCCGCCCCGGTGGATCTTCTAACCTATGTTTCCGGGTACGGCTCTTCTCCCTTTAAAAAGGTCCTAGATATCCGCCTATTAAATTTCCTCCGGGTACGGCTCCTAAGTACAGCTTAGGCTGTTGAGGAAGGCTTCGGCTCTTGAAGTTCGTAGGGCTTAGGCCCTTGAGAGTAGGGCTTCGGATGTTGAGGCAGGCTAAAGAGCATCCTCGGCTTCGGCTTCTGAGTTGGCACCTTAGGCTTCCGCTTCTGAGTAGGCACCTGCGGCTTACGCTTCACTTCGGCTTTTGAAGTTGTTAGAGGCTTTTTAGTCTAGTGTTGCTGCTGCAAAAGTAGTTCCTAATGAACACTAGAAGAATCAGTTGTTGCTGGGGCAGTTCGTCATAAAGGAGAATCACTTACTGCTGCAAAAGTTCGGGCTGGGGCAGGTAGGGCTTCGCCTGTTCGGACTCATCTTTTGTTAAGTAATTCCTTAAGGAAAAAGTCGATAAATTTATCAAATTCGTAAGGAAAAATAAGGCAAATATTTCTACATCAAATTCTTAGCCAAAAGTAGAGAAATCCCCTCCTGCGGCAAAAGTAGAGAAATCCCTTCCTGCATTCGTAGCTCAATTAGCTACTGCAAAAGTCTCTCAATTCGGGGCTTGAAAAGTTGTTCCTTTCCCACTGGAAGCTACTAATGCTTCCGTTGCTTCAAAAGTAGGGGCTAAAGGCGAGGCAGCTTTTACGAGGGATGGCGATCCCGCCTTTGGGTATAAAGTAGCTGGTGCACTTGCGGCTTTAAAAGTTAGGGCTCGGGCAGCTAGGGATGGGCCAGTAGTTCCTAAAGTATCTAATACTCCTGCTGTTGATGCAAAAGTAGTTGTTCCTGAAGTATAAGACTCCGTTCCCGGAAAAGTTGTTCCTAAAGGAGAATCCTTTGTTGTTGCTAAAAAAGTAGATCAATTCGGGGCTTTTGAAAAACCCCTAACTTCAGAATCCGGCCTGTATATAATATAAGTTCCCTGGGGCAGGTTACTAGGGTTTCTAGGGCTTCGCCTGTTGGGGATGGGGCAGTTGGGGATTTCAAAGTTGGTGGGGCAGGTGCTCCTAAAGTAGAAGACTCCTATGGGGCTTGAAAAGTAGTTCCTACTGTATCATCCTCTGTTGATGCTAAAGTAGCTCCTCAAGTAGAATCATATGTTCCGGCAAAAGTAGAGAAAGGAGACTCAGGTGGGGCCCCATAGAATAAGTTAGCAGTTCCTGGTGCTGCTGGTGATGCTGCTTTAGCTTTTGAGCTGGCACTTAGGGATACGCAGTCAGTTGCTCTTTTAGAGTTCCTTCTGTTGGGGCTGATGCAAAAGTAGTTCCTACTGTATCATCCTCTGTTGATGCAAAAGTAGAGAAATTCGGGGTAACATTTCTTTCTTGAAAAGTTCTTCCTAAAGGAGAATCCTTTGGGGCTTTCAAAGTTGGGGCTAAAGTATCATCACTTACGGCTGGGGAAGTTCCTAGTCTTACGGCTGGGTGGGGCACAGTTCCTGGTGTTGATAGGTCTTCGCCTGGTGCAGTTGCGGCTTTCAAAGTTGCAGATGGGGAAGTTGTTCCTATGTTCCTAAAGTAGTAGACTCCTATGGGGCTTGAAAAGTTGGGGATAAAGTAGATGCAGCTTTTATAAGCAAGCCGAGGGATGATGATTTTAGTTCAAGTAGTTAGGATACTATTGTATTGCTTCTTTCTGGTGATGCTTTAGTAGCTGCTCATTATGATGCTTACGTAGATTGATCTGGGGTTGAGTTGCAGTTGGGGTTGGGGACCCCTTTGAAGTTGAGGTCGGGGACCCTTCAGAGATCAGAAACGTTGAGCTTGGCATTTCGAGATATTAGATTACTTAAACCAGAAGCTTGGCATTTCCAGAATTTAATGTTATGTTGGGCTATAATAAATTGTTGCAGACCAGACCCCTTAGTAGAGAGGTACCCTTCCTTTAGTAGAAGGTTGGGGACCCTTTCCATCAGCAGCTTGACATTTCCAGTTGAGGTTGCGGACCTTGTAAAACACCCAGCATAACCCCTAAGCGTGGTTTTTAGTGGGGGTTTGTTTGTTTCTCAAATAATTGGTTCTCGACGCGTACCCGTATCGTTATTTATTTTATCTACTTATTCTACCCTTACTTACCCGTGGGGTTCGTTTTCTCGTTATGTTGTACCCTCCTTGGTCTCGTTATGTCAATTTGTACCTTTTGTGAAACCTCCACCACTTCGGACCTGTAAAGGGTGCGTTGTATCTCGTTCCTTTATCTTTAGCCGGGTAACGGGTTCCCACATCTCGTTCCTCTATCTTTAGACCCCTACATCTCGTTCCTCTCTCTTTAGACCCCTTGTAGGGTTCGTTGTATCTTGTACTAAAGGGTTCATTCTATCTCGGACCAGGGTAACTGGTTCGTTCTATCTCTCGTAGCACCCTAAGGCATTCCTCTATGCCTAATTATCTATCTGGCACCTCCATCCTTATTTATCTATCTCGTAGCACCCGAGTTCCTCTCTTCCTAATTGTAAAGGGCCATTAATAAAGAAAAACAGTCCTCTGCCTAAAAGGATTACCTGGCCTCCGCTTATTGGATTACCTGGCATATGCCTTTGGCGCTGACCTGGACTATGCCTTTGGCGCTGACCGCCTTCGCTTTGGCTTACCTGTACAATATACTATCCTAAAGAGAGACTTATCCCACGGTACTAGTTGTCCTTGCACCGGCCAGGGTTGTCCTTGACACGGACCTAGTTGTCCTTGACCAGGTAAAGTACCCACGAAAAGGGGCTAAAGTAAAGGGGTAACGGTACGAAAGAAAAGTAAGGAGAGAATTACCACAAGGAAAAAGGAGGGCCCAGCGACAATTACAAGGCAACGATTACACCCAGAAAACTGCAGTTGGAGCTAGTCTTGGAACAAAGGACGTAGAACAATAAGCAAAAGACCAACTTCGGTACTCCAGATAGAGCAACGACCTAGGGGGTTGCGAGATACAGGAACGACTTTGGAGGTGTTCCAGATAGAGGAAAGGGTTACGGGGACAATAGAGATAGAGGAACGCCTAAAAAGAGTAGACACAGGAAAAGCAAAAACTGGCTTTCGAGTTTCCCGAGGGAATACCCTTCCTTGGGTTTAGCTACAGAGGTACAACCGAGTGAATGTTATATAGTATGGCCTCGGGGTTAAAGAGGTACAACAATGAAGGTACAAATTGAGACAACTCACAAGTTGGGACACAGCCACAACTAGAAAAACAATTATGATATAAGCAAACACGCCCTAAAACGGGGTTTTGCACTCCTGTTGGGCAAAGCAAAGTACCCGGGCCCTTAAGAGGAAAACCTAACGCAAGGATTACTTACCTCCCTCCGGGGGTTCAAAGCATTCCTTAGGGGCTTCGGCTTCTGAGTAGGGAACAAGTGGGGCTTCGGCTTCACTTCGGCTTCAGCACCTTAGGCTTTTGAGTTGAGGCATTGTCTCCTCGGCTTTTGAGTTGGTTGCTCTCGGCTTTCGAGTTGGCACCTTAGGCTTCGGCTGTTGAGTCCCAACTGATTCCGCCAGGACGACCCACGGATCTTATTCCGCCATTCAATCCTATATAGATTTATACATACCCGTAGGCTCTCCTTACGTACTCGATTTCAGTGCATCTGTAGTTCGCCACATGCCCTCAATCCGAGAGTACCTTTACCAGAGTGACTCATGAAGATTACACCTGTCCTAAGGATTATTGGGCTTAACCACATAAGGCGCTTACCCGGACTAAAGAGACCTTTGACACGGCACTAGTTGTCCTTGCCCTGGTTGTTGCTACGGACCTAGTTGGACTTGCCATGGTTGTCCTTGCGTCGGGTGATATCAAGACCCAGGAAAGGACTTAGCCAGCTAAAGGGAAGAAAACAAAGTAAGGACGGAATTGGCCAAAGTCAAAATTGGGGTCCGGGTCAATAAACAATTAGAAGGCCACAAGTGCACCCTTCCTTTAGTCAGACGTCACTAGCGCCTATTACTGAATTAATGGCCTGAAAAACTGAGTCTTTATTAGAGGTATTTGCGGGGCAAAGGACGTAAACCAATAAGAAGGCAAAAGAACAACGGCGCTGGTACAGTTAGAGGAACGCGCGGGCCTAGAAATACAGGAGAGGGTTACGGGTTACGGTGTAAATGGACTGGTACGGGAATGTCCTGGTACGGGTCGGGCTCGAGTAGTGACTTCATGTCTAGTAGTTCGATCAGGTATGTAGACTAATTCCAGATAGAGCGATCATACAGGAGAGACAGATAGAGGAAACGTTCCTTGGGTTTCAACTCCACATACTAGCGAAGGTACAAACTTCTCTAACTGACAAATACCCGTACAGGTCAGGGGACAAAAAGAATTAGAAGGACTACAGCGCGCGCTAGATAGCCGGGTTAGAGACCCTGGTGGACAAAGCAAAGGGGGACAATAATCAAAAGCAAACTTAGTGAGGTACAGAAGAGCTACTTCAACTGCTGTTAGAGTTACAGAAGAGAGACTTCCATCCTAGAGTTACAGACGAGCTACTTCAACAACTGCTGTTAGAGATAGAGGAACGACTTTGCGGTTAAGAAGGGTAACAGCGCAAATAGTAGCTACGGGAAATGGGGTTACAGTTTCACCACTAAATACCGTCCTTGGGTTTAAATAAACTCCAAGTACACCAGTGAATACACTCCTAGGGTTGAAACTATAGAGGTACTAGCGAGGAAATTTCTACAACTGAGAAAAGTACGCGGGCCATTAAGCAAAAGCAAATGACGGGTACTACAGATAGAATAAAACCCGTCAAGGGGTTGCGAGAGAGAGGAACGACTTAGGCGGGCACAGAAGATACAGGAACGACTTAGCAGGGACTACTACAGGAACGACTTACCCATTATAAGGGGTACAGCACAAAGAGTAGACACCGCGAAATGGGGTTAGAGCTTGCCCAGTAAATACCGTCCTTGCTTTTAAACTCTACAGGTACAAACAATGAGGATACAAATTTGTACAACGGAGAAAGTGGGGGACAGCACAGGGGCAAAAACAATTACAAGGACTAGGGACCGACAGAAAACTTAGGAAAGAGCTAGTCCACGACCAAAGGACGGAGGACACTCAGCAAAAGAAAGGGAAACTGCCCTGGTCCAGATAGAGCAACGGGTTACGGGGGGGTACTACAGATACAGGAACGACTTGGGAGGGAAGGGTGACAGGGAAAAGAGTAACCACAGGAAAGAAAAAACAGCGTTTCCAGTTTCAACAGTAATACACTCAGTGAGTTTATTATAGTATGGCCTTGGGTTTAAACTACATAGTAATAACGTCCTTCGGTTGAAACTACAAGGAAAGAAAAGCAAGGAACGGACAAAGTGGGGCACAGGGCAAACGCTAAAAACAAAGTTTATTATAGTATGGCATAAGCAAACACGCGCCAAAACCGAGTTTTTACCTACAGTTGGGGCTTCGTACCAGGGCCCTAAAGGGGAAACCTAACGCAAAGATTACTTACCTCCCTCCCCCCTGGCCCCCCTCCGGGGGTTCCCTCACTAAGGAGGGGTTATGTACCACTTAAGAGTTGAGTTGCGAGCAACAATTATACTAGGCGAGCAATGGAATCAATTAAGGAAAGAATAGGACATACTTAGATGCACCAGACTTCTCACTTGAAGCATTTCGAGTTGCTGACTTAGTTGCTTTAGATGCATTTATAGTTGCTTACTTAGTTCCTTGAAAAGAAAAGTCACTACTACTGCAGCTGGTACAGTTACTGTTGATAGTACTGCGGCTTCTGTTGCGGCTTTCCAGTTAAGGATGTGCTGCGGCTGGGGAGGCTACGGTTGCTATTGAGTAATCCCAGAGTGTTGCTAGTCTTACTGCTCGAGAGGGTTAATACTCTGTTGCTGCAATTGAGTCGTACAGTGTAGCTGGTGCAGTTGCTCTTGAGTACACTGTTCCTGCAGTTCCTACTCTTACTGCTTCCATTAGGAAGACTACTGTTGCCACTGTGCCCAATGGTGCTACTGGAGTTACTAGGGCTGCCGCCTTGAGAGCTGTCTCCTAGGCTTTTGAACTAAAGGTAATAATGTAAAACCAAGAGTAGGAGAGGACTAAATTGAAATACTTAGCAGCGCAGACACGCTTCTGCTTTGGATAGGCAATCCTTCGCAAAGGTTGCTACTTAGGAAAAGAGTATAGAGCAACTCGGTTGCGAGCAATAAAGACAGCAGGAACAAACTAAGGAAGTAAAGACATACTCACACATAATCATTAGACACTTAAAACTTCATGAGAGAAGACTTAACATAACACTTAAATCACTTTGGACTCTCAATTCAATAACTTCAGACTACGTAGACTCGGGGGCTACTCATGCTTTAAGAAAAGAAGCTACTGGGGCTTGAAAACGAGATACAGAGGCTGCTACTCAAGTCACTCTTACAAGGGAGGCGGAGACGGGGACTCTTGCTTGCGAAGCCACGGGTGCTGCTAGGATTGCTACTGTTGCTGAGGACAGGGGGGCTGCTACTCTTGCTGAGGACACTCGGGCTACGGCAGTTACTGGGACTACGGTTGATACGGCTTTAGTCGTACACCGGGGAGGCTATTGATCCTGAGCTACTGGGCTTCGTAGTTGAGACTGAGGGTATCCTCGACTTTTGAGTAGGGATTCGGCGCCTTGAAAAAGAACTGTTAGGGCCCGGCCTCCTGCATTGATCAACTCTAGCCCGATCCAGCAATCATAGCAAGATTCTCTACTAGATACTGAAGTCGGTCCAAAGCGCATCTAGAGGATCGAACAAGAATTTCAGTAGAGTAGAATGAAGTTGGCTAATCGCACTTTCTTTAGTCCTCTTTCTTCCCCCCGTTCTGTATACGACGGAAATGTTTACAGCCGAGTCTTTCCTGTCAATGTTCTTTCCACAAAATAGCATATCTAAGGAAAAAAATGCATTTTTGAGAGAAAAGAAGCGATCCTTTTATTTAGTTATCTTTGCAGGGAAAACCAAGTCCATAGGGTTTAGGTTATAGGCATGCTTTTTCCTTCGATTTCTTTATAGTTAGACTTTCTTTCCCGGAGTTTTTTACAGCAACCTTTCTCCTATTGGGAGTGTAGCGGGAGTCAGAATTCCTATTGACCCAGTTGAAGTACTAAGCACTAGCGAAAGGGATGGACAACTAGGGCCCTAAAATAAATATAAATTGCGGCAGCATAGAGCTTTTATTTTGATATGTTTGTTTGTATAGGGTTGGGCTAACGATCTTTCCCCAAGAGTGCCCTAATGCCACTTGGCAGTGTAATTATATTTGGCACTCCTAAAGAAGTGAATCCCGGGAAGTTCAGAGTTCATGCTAATGGTAGGAATGCAGTCTCGGTCGGTGCGTGCCAAGCTTCCTCACACCATGGGCGCGGTGCTAGAGGATTCCCTATTCCCCTGTTTTATACAGTAGGCAGAGACAAGGCAAATAGCCTATATACATGAATCTTACTCAACGAATCGCCCAAGCCTTCTAGTGATCAACTCATGAGATCCTTATCGGATTGATGCCGCAAATCGGATGCTTTTTAATCTATTCCTTAAGCGAAAGCAGAAGAGGGGATTTCTTTGGGGGCGGGATTAGCCTTTTTTGCCACTAGTGAAATTAGAATGCAAGCTGTTTTTGTTCGAGAATCCACTGCACATCCATAGGCTATTAGGGAGGGTTGCGCAAGTGAATGAAGAAGGCCTAGGACATTCATTAAAAGAAGACAGACTTTCAGGGGTTTGCATGGATGTCTTTACTTGTTGGGTAAGCCACTCTATGGCTATGTTGGATGTTGCCTTCTAGCATTAGATATCCACGAGCAAAAGAGGATTCCCAACATGGGACAGGTGAGGTTTGGATTGCTGCTAGCTAGGGATTGGGGTAGGGGATAAAGGCATCCAATGCAATGAAGAAGACAATGCGCAAAGGACTGCTTTCGATTCTTTCTTGTCTATAGGATTCTGTTGAGAAGAAGGGACAACCATCCGACTCGAAGACTGCAAATAAGAATCAACTTCCATTCAAGATAGCAGAAGGCGGGGAAGACCCTTATTTACTTCGCTCTCCAGATCGCAAGCAAGAATTGTTAGATGCGCAGAGTTACCGAAGAAAAGAATTTCTGCTATCGGAAGCTATTGTTTATTCGTACGCACGGGATATTCGATTTGTTCTCCTAACCTGCTTATTGATTGGATTTTCTGTTTGGTGGTTCTATGTACCGGTACAACATTAGAGAGCCAGATTGGATAAGTGCTGACAATTTGGCCTTTTTTGTTTGTTCCTTGCACTTTTTTACTCCATTCTGGACGAATTCTTCGAAGTTTTTTCTTTCATACTATAATAAAGAGAATTCAAATTTATTATTTTCTCTTTTAGGTAATTTGAATTCTGGCATGACTGGCAACTTGTGCACCACAATCTTGGTGTCTAATCCGGGCATATCCTCATTTGACCAAGCGAAGACATCTTGATATTCTGTGAGGAATCTGATCAGATCCTTTTTCGGTGAAAAGCCGCTAAGCCCTTGTCACTCTCGGTGGTTTGCCTCGGTTCCCACAGGTCTTATAGAGAATGGTCTGTGTGGAGTGGATAGTAACGGTTGTTACACCGCAAACCACCACACCACCTCCGGCTTTAGGTTGGTTAAGACCTAAAGACTTTTCTAAGAAATTGTGATCGCGATCTCCCCCGCCAATCAAGAAACCAGGAAAACTGGTTGAAGGAAAACCAAAAATTGGAACTGGGTTAGGAACCTTCCGCAGCCGACAAATCAAGTCAATGCACTTCCATGCATAGCCAAAACGCACCAAATCTTCTTCAGTGCGATTGACCCATGGACGGAAGGATATGACTAGAGCATCAAGCAGCTCCTCAATTGTAACGGTTGGCGACATCGCCACTCGATAATACCATGAGAGGTAAGATAACCATTGCCTCATCCACTCACGCAATTGCGTGTACTCTAACAAGTCCATGTCCTCAGAGTTCATATAGAACTCACTAGGAAGAGGATCTATACACTTAGGAGCAACCAAGCGCCTAAGGATAGAAACACATAGACCATAAGAATAAGGATTGATCGGGTGTCCCCAACCAAGCCAGAGATTAAAAGGCATCCGAAGCCGCATCCAAGCTACCTCAACACGAAGAAAGTGAGGAGATAACCTGTATACAAGCTGGGATAATTGCTTATAACCAGCACCACCTATACGCCGCGCTGAATAGTATACAACCCATGAATTCCTAATAATCCATGAGGGTGATAGTAGTTCCGAAGAGCAGACAGAGACACTGGAGATAAGTCTACAGTGCCCGTCCTTATTCGAAACCGCTTGGCAAACTCTAAACAACCAGACGTGGAGATCAGGCTTTTATGCATAGATATGCTAACGCCTAAATCAGCCACAGCCTGCTGGTAGAGCATTGCTACTGATTTGTCAGCAATAACAATGTCATCACCCAACAAAGCATATGAGTGAAAGCGTCGACCTGGGTACACCTGTTCCGCACAATACCACACTCAAAAGTGATGGGATAGAGCGAACAAAGGCCAAGAGGCAAAATATCCCAACGGTTGACCAACTTTAAATGAAACTGTGGATTTCATTTTTGTCTTAACGAAAGGAACATGAAAGATATTAGTTCCTAACGCTGCCTCCACAGCAGGACCGAAGCATTCGATCATAATGCCCTCCATCACTGCCAACGGAAACCGATCGGTAGCCGACGACAGATCAAAGGACCAATATGATGAATGGCCAACTATATAATCCAAAGGTTGAGTTTGATTATAAGTACCATCCGTTTTTAGTGTCTTCAATAAAGAAGCACACCGGACCTTTCAACATTCTTTGAATTACATAGTTTCCAATGGCGAAGATCCTTCTCTTGCCAGATCCGGGAAAAGAACAACCTAGCATTCCTAGTCTAACCGGCAACATTTCGTATACCGAAGAGACATTGGAAAAGGCTAAAGTATAGTCATTAAATAATGAACTACACAACTTATCAAGTACCTTATTACCAACTTCGTCAAATGCGAATCTGGTAGTCTTAACTGATAAGGGCCCATATGAGCCATATCCATTCGACACATTCATCATAAGAAGAACGGTGAACGAATATCGTTCATATGCTTCAACACAAAACGAAGAGAAAGCTGCTCTCCGCCTGTGCGGATCAATTCTCTTACGTCGGATGAGCGCCGAAGCGTACTCACCCATAGTCGGAAGAGACTTGAAGGTTGGCAGCCATCGGACTCCCGTATGTAACGGGATTGAGGTAACTGCAGGAAGAGATCTACTAAAGAGAGTTTTGACTTTCTTTCTCAACTTTAGGACAATAGTCCTGAGGCTATCCACAGAAATGGAAGGTTCAGAGACAATTGTCTTAAATGTCTTCTTAGATACAGCTGGCGCAACTAATATGATGCGACAGACAGTAAATAAAAAAATAGCGTACCAACATGTCAGCCTTCTCATCATGGCGATATATCATCAGCCGATGAAAAGAAGGGATGACACGCGGATATCCCTTTCTTGTCAAGGATATAGGAAAGGACAAGGAATGACGGTAAGCCTTATCGTCAATTCCTCCATAAGCCTTCATCAGTGACGAGCTACACTGCTTATAATAAAGCGCAGTGGTCAAAGCCCCACCATGTTTATACTTAAGAATTATGTCCTTGCACACCAAGTGTGATGCAATAGACAACTCCTTAGTGAGACCATCCGTAAGTAGTCAGTATCAAAATAACCTTGCTAAAGAGCGATTTCAATACCCGAGAATCTTCTCTTATTCTCTGCCCCCACAGGTCTCAGTTTGTTCAATGTTTGGTAAAGATCTAGTCTCGAACCTCTCAACTTCCTCTTCAGCAGGTGGTTCATTAGCTCCTTCGGTCTTGTCAACCTCAATTCCCATTGCATCAGAATCAATCTCGACAGCAGATTCATAGCCAGTAGTCTCAAGGACAGTCACATTCATTGGGTCATAAGAAGAGATCTTTGGCATCCTGAAAGTAGGAAATAAGGAAAAGGTTTCTAATTTAATTTTAGAAAAAAGAGAATTTTATTGTTTTCATAGTCTGATAAAGAAGTGCCGGCTACAAGTACTCAATTACTAAACATTTGACCGAAAACCCGGCTCATTCCCCTAAGGGCACAGCCTCCCAGTTCTGGAGAGCCTCGGCAGAGTGAGCAGGATAGAGAATAGTGGAAGCATCACAGTCAGCTTCTTCTATAGTGACCATCACATCAGTCTCAGTCATTGAAGTCTCATCTTCTTTGAACAGCTCAGCCAATGCTTCCTTAGGGATTCCCACGGTGATCCAGTCAATGTGTGGAATTCAAATAGCAGGATTGTCTTCTTTCGCTCCAGCTCCAGGGCATAGAAGACTATTTTGATAGGGTTTGGTCTGCTTGATGTGTGGTATACTTTGAGTCATTATCTTCCCAAACCTTCCTCTCCTTTCAGTCGAGCGTCTTTCGAACCTGTGCTTCTCTTGATTGAGAAGGACTTACACCATCCGGGGACCGGCTTTGCGAGACCATTTCGGTCACACTGCTGGATAAGAATCTTCCTCTCTCAGGCTAAGGCTCATTGGGCGCAGGTTTCTCGATCCACTTTCTTAGTCAGTTGAAGAAGAGAGTTCACCAAGACGAAGAAAGACTTTCTGATCTTGTACAAAGAACACCAAGCCACTCTCGTCTCGATGAAAGTCGAAGCAGGGAAAGCTAAAATCAGTCTCAAACCCAATATCCTAACTGCACACTCGCTATACACACAGAGTGGAAATAGTGTAGAAAACCACTGCCTCAACCAACTAACCGGGATCGCAAGGCATAGCAGCCGTTGATTCCGAACCAAGCTCAGACTCATTCCAGGTCCGACTCTCCTAGTCCAGTTTGACCGATCTTTCGTCCTCAGCCTCTCCTGGCGAAGCGTAACCCTCCGTTTATTTAAAAATCCCAATCTCCCACCTGATTCCACTCCGGGAACTACCGTGCCCATTAGCGAAGGAAAGGCGAGGCCTAATATAAAAGTAAATTCCAGGCACCCTTATATATATGGCGCTGTTATTATTTATATAAGATAATGCCCATAGATCCCGAGCCCAGGGGATCAAAAGCAATGAAACCAACGATGTATTCTCAATCTTCCGAGGGGAATTACTAACTCAAGGCGGCATTTAAGCCTTCTGATTCATATCCTTTTCCCACTCCCAAGTGCCAAGAATTTCGTAGGTAAGAAAACGAGTGGCTAGTTCGTTTTGGTATCTACGGGTACCTACTTTTGAGTTGTAGGCTTCCTACAGAAAAGTCCGACATCCTTCGTGTCATCCGCTGGCGCCTAATTTCAGTCCCGGCCCAGTTCCAATGGGCCTAAAATAAATATAAACTCAGATCTTTCGTAGTTTTTCATAGAACTACTTTTGCAGGCACGCTGTAATAGGGTACGAGCAAAGCGACGTTGACGGGGTGGCAGTTCATAATGTGACGTTTGCTGGCAAGAGACTCTCAGAGCACGGGAATGAAGTGGAAAGGAAAGTGTTCAGTGAGGACCACATAACATAATATTTCGAAAAAAAAATTTTAAATTTCTTTGCCTTTCTTACTATACTATATTATCAGATAAGAGGAACTTATATTATAGTAAGGCTCTTTCCCGTGCTTGAGGAAGCTATAGGAACTACAAGACTGATAGTGAGCACTCCGGCGGCATAAACAACCTTTCCGACCCCCCTGTCGAGTTCAGGAGAGTGTACGGTTAGAAGGGATAGAAGCGAATTCTTTTTGTGATAATGACGCGCTCGCTTTAAAGTTAGGGCAGACTATAATAAGTAAGGATAGGCTCGAGCGTATGCGAGAGGATCCCTGATAGGCTCGCCATACTGTAATTTAAGGAGAGGGACGAGGAAATGGTAGATCAATAGTAGGGAAGGAGATTCGGATTAGTCGTAAATAGCCCCTTTGGGG
>JAOBBC010000023.1:112558-122653 GCA_025388495.1 Curcuma longa
CCGGATTGATTAATAGGAAAGAAATCCGCCTATAAACAACTTAGGTGGAATAGAAAGGTTGAGCGGAGGCAGGCAAGTTTCTAAGGTATAGTTCCTCGGCCAACTCCTTCTTTTTTTAAAACGACCAAAAGCACTAGGTGTGATCTAGTTCTTGTTCTAAGGGCCTCATCCAGAGCTCTATCGAATCAGACCAAAAGGGGCATGAGCAGCGGGCCAATTCCTACCTTTTGCTTGGTGAGATTGAGGAACGGGGCTTGCCCTAGTATTCTAGTTCTTAATGATACGTAGTAAAATAGTAAGAGGAATATTCTACTTCCTAGCTAGGAGGACTACCCTCTTTATTGACTTCGCTACTGAGACCACTTCCAAGTAAGAGCGCAAGCCGACCGACCATACCATCTTTGCTGCGGAGGAACCTACATGTGAAAAAAGAAGCGATCATACGGAGAAAGCCTTCCCAAGACTTGCTGCCTATGCCAGATGCTCCTTTCTTTGGAACTCCAAGGAGGGGAGGGCATAGGAAAGCGACTACACCACCATTGTTTGAGCAACTATCGATCGTTAGCTTCACTAATCCCCCCACCACAGGTTTATCCTGCGATTTCTCTTTACTGAACCTGTCCAAAGGATGAGTTTTCCAATGTATATTTCTTAGTTGACAAAGCTGTTTACGTAATAGGCTGCTGGCTAGAAACATAGGAATTTGGAATGTTGAGATGACTGGTACGTTTATCGATAAACTCGAGTAGATGCTTTCAACAAGGCCCCACTCACAGATAGCTAATGAGCTAGCTCTTTTAAAAAGAAACCAGCATGGATGCGATGTTTGGAACAAAAAGACCACCAATAGGGCCCCTCCACACTAATGAAGTCACTTGGTCCTTAGAGACTCCGACTAGGGATTTGCCTACCCTCTTTCTCTTTCACCGAAACCCAGACATAGAACTCCGTTAACGGGATCCACTACTTCTTTCTCTATGAGACCAGCAAAGTCAACTGAAACTGATTCCACTTGACTTTGCTTTGCACTTCAGTCCCGGATCGACTAGTTGTCTTCTTTGCTATAGCTTGACTACGTGATCGACCTAGTTGAATTTGTTTGCTGGCTTGAGTCCGCGTGATTTATCTATCTCAGCGCCGAATCCCTACTTCTTGTTGCCTAGCAACTGAGAAAAGAATAAGTCTTTGACTGTGACAGCGACCGAATACCAAGCTAAGCGGAATGTAAGCCAACAAGTGACTTCCTAGCTGCTGCTTGATCTATCTCATTAACTGCAGAATCCCCATGAGTGTACTTCCTGCTAGCAAATGGGAAAGACTACTTCTTGGACTGTGGCCGACACCAGAGAACATTAGATAAAATGGTCGTTAGCACTTACTTATATATTAGGCCAAAAATCTAGTAAATGCTTAAAGATTGGGCTTTTTAGCAATGTTTTAGAAAGTCCCCAGTTTCCGGTTTTATTTACTTTAGTAAATAGGTAAGGGAAGAGGAAATCTGATGTGAGGTCAACGGGTCACCCTGCTTTAATGGGAGTACTCTTTCCATTAGGAGCTTCCCCCAGCTGAGCTAATATGCCTTCATCCACCTCATCTTCCGTTCTTTCGTTTTAGAATGAAATGAGTTTTAAACTAAACGTCGAAACGAATCCCGTTTTGCGAAACGGATTCCGCCAGTGCTAGACTGAGAACTATAGAAGCGAAATAGACCGAAAGCGCAAAAGAGCGCACGTAAGGCTAGGCTGCCAATTGCTATTCAAGCATCTCAAACCAACTCTATCTGTAACGATTGCTATTTCATCTCCATTCAGAGGAACTTCTGCTAAAGGAACTGGTGATCCCTAGCTTGAGACTCAAACTCCGGTTTATGCCAACATACATTGTTGGAGAAGACTCTTCCCCATCATCAGCCAATTAAGCGGCAACCTTGAAAGAGGGTAAGGTTTGCCAGCATCAAGCTCTAAGGATGGGTATTCTGTACCAGCTCGAAACCCCTATAGCAGACGGCCGTAAGTTGCATCTTGAGTCTTAAGAATTGGGGGTGAAGACTCCCTTAGTGGTCCGGTCCCCTATACATTGACCGGCTTGGCGCGCAAAAGAACAAAAGAGAGAGGCCTCTGGAAAAGGAATTTCCCGAAAGGTTATCCTGTAGCTTAGACTTGGAAAATTCTCCAGCATTCACCCTTAAAATAAAAGGAAGGAGAGGAAAAAAAGAAACTAGACAAATTCAGCGGATTTCTCGACCATTGACTTTGACCTACTCGGCAGGAAAGAGCCTAGGAATTTTCCGCTCCAATAAGCTACAGGATAACCTAATGGCGAAGCAATACCATATGCTTCAAAGCAGCCGTTTGGAGATTGACAATAGAAGTTGTTTCTTCCTGTAGAACTCCGTCAAAAAAAGAAATATAGAAAGACTAGTGCCATCTACGCGAAAGAAAGACAAGTGGCACCCACCTTTCACTATTATACTCGGGACTGAATCTCTAGGCTATTCTCTGGGGTGCATCTTTCAGGTGTCTTATTCAATCGGCAAGAAATGAATCATGAGTTTTGAATGAGTATAGTGCTTTAGCTGGTAGGAACGGGGGTGCACTATTTCATACAAAAGATGTTTGGATTTCACCCTTTCAACCTATGGGAATAGAAAAGGTGAACCTAGAGATTGTTTCATATACATCTTCGAATTGAAATAACGAAGTGAAGCCTACCCGACTGGGGTAAATGGAATGATGCAGAGCTCGAACTTGACCCTCCTTACACAGAGGAGCGACCGGTACAGTTCTTCCTCCACTATATGAATGAATGATAAAAACACGACAACTCAGAGTGGGCCTCGCCTGTCATCTACCAGAAAAAACTAGGAAGGCAAGAGAAAGCAACCGCCCCTTGACCTAACAAAGACACTGACCAACCTAATCGAATCGAGATTCGAACAGAAAAACTCAAGACGCATTTTGGCACTAAGGTATGGTCTTCGGAGAATCGGTAAGACATAGCGGACGACCTTCCTCAGTCATTGGCAAACCTTTCTCCACCTTTCCTCGAACTTATGCCATAGCCCTCGGTGGATTCGAACCACCTGCCACTTCCCCTTGAATGCTCTGATACCGGAACCAGTCTCTCTCTGGATCTGAACCTGAATTATCTGAGCATCGTATATATAATATAGTCATAAGCTGGATCTACTGTTTAACCAAAAGATTCAATTGCTCCGGGTCAACTTCTCCCTCTGCTGCTACTGGAGCTACTGGATATCGACCTAAGAGATACTACTACAGTACAGGAGAGGCTGAAATTCTACTAAATAGATACGGACTCACGGTAACATAGAAACTCTTATTAGGAAGGGAAGTCCAGGAAAACCATTACAAGGAACGTAGTAACTCGACTGAAAGGATAGGGTAGAGGAATTGAGTGGAATGGAAATGATATGCTTTGAGGAACAAGAGCATAAAAGAGACCTGCGGCGGGGTAGACATGGCAGGCGTTTTGCTTATAGGGCATACTTAGCCGGGAACTTTTTCAAGAGCCTCATCGACTATCAGCATGACGAGGGGAAAAAGCACAGGCGTGCAAGCCATCAGATTAAGGGTTCTCTCCGCTTTTACTTCATAGCATGAAGGGGTTATATATTCTCCCATGAGGCCATTATATGGCCGCCAGAGATCACTGTAATGCTCGATAAACGACCCCGATCCACCCCACCCCCATCGTCGATGGTCATAAAATGGCGATAGAAGCACCAAAAGCAGTGGTAGAATCGATGTATTGATGCCCCAATATAGTCAATTTCCCGGATATTGCTTCATCCAACCCCATCCACTCCCCATGATGACAGGACCCTATCTATCGTCGTAGAAGCTGTTCCTAGGAAAGATTATGGTTATCGATCAGGACCTAGCTTTATTGCGAGCCCAATCTTTCAACGAGAAAGATTTGAGTAAGGTATTTCGTTCAACAAATTCACCGGGTTACTGGATCGCCCCGGCGGGGTTGCTCTGACGCAGAGGGCCCCGAGAAGCTAAGCACTCCGGTAACTGATCCTTTTGTAGGTGATGGGGCATAGCGGTCCCCGGTCTCCCTTGGCAATAGTTTCTTATGTCTGCGAGTGGGAGAGGTAGCCGAATTAGGATATCACTACTGGCAAGGACTTTGCAGGAAATTGCGATCCTATAAAAAAACCATGAATCATCGCACGTTATCATCTCATCGTTCCAAAATTTTATCTTTTCGATTCTCATCATTTTGACCTTGCTAGGACTCTGCTATTGTATTTGTTCCATTGATGTCTTTCGCTTTTGACGACCCCGTACAACGGATTTTATTTGACTTCGTAAGTCATGTACAGTTGGTGCTTCCGGTTCCCTGACCTCGGCGGGTTGACTAGGAGCCCCCCCCTCCTTGCGGCAGGTGCCCCGGGGTTCGGTCGGTGGATGGTTCGGGGTTATTCACTCACTGCTCCTTCTTTATCCTCAGATAAGTTTAGATATTGCATACAATTCCCAAACGGTAGAAGATGTGCCTTCTTTTTCACAATTTTCCCCCGAAGGAGCCATAAAGTGACTTACGTTTTCTGGATCCAAGAGAGCACAAATGACTCCTATACAGCAGAGACCCCCGAACCCGAGAAGAGAAGCAGCTTAACTTGGTAAAGACTCCAACTTGATAATGGTGTCAAGGGACGGAATGAACTGTATCGTAAGAAAGAGGGACAGAGTCACCTTAGAGTAATGGTTCGATCACCAGGGACTGAACCTAATGATCTGTGGCCCTAGAGCCTGAGCCTGCTTGCCCACTAGTATAGGTCTAGTCTATAATCCCAGGGATAAACCTTTTTACACTCAAGTAATCCAACCGCTATAAAGTGGAAAAAAGATATGCTTGCTTGTAGGGGCTTACCTTTCCTTTAAGGAAGTTGTATATAAGGAAGGAATGAACTCTCCCTAGGGAGACTCAAACTCTTTGATAACTGAATATCTTACCCGGATGCTTGAAAACTGTCTTGCTTGTCATCTATAACCTGATCTATATGAAACACTATGGATAAAACCCATTAAGAGAACCAATTACCTATACCAAACCGAATATCCAACGACATATAAGCACTTAGCACGCACCCCTACCCCTGCCTGAAAGCGCCTACCACATTCCTATATAGTAATAACGTTAGCTCGCTAGTAAAGCAAGGAATTTGAGTCCTTTCTTTAGATAGTTTTGAACGCTAACCTCGGGACCCTCAGCTTCGTCTTATCCATGCCATGGAGGAACCTCATCAGAGCTTCGTACCCTCTACGTACGAGCCACCTTAGCATTCGAAATACATTAGATTAGGACTAATGAACTAAAGCCCCTCTGCACTCTTACTGCAGCTTAAAGCGGGACTGACACTAGGTACACTGCGACTGCAGCAAGATTGGAAAATCTATTCTTTTAACTGGAAAGATGCCTAGATTCATGGTTAAAAATAGCTCTCTTTGCACTAACTAAGCCCATCTTCTTTCAAAGGATTTATCAAAGAGAACCAGGGCAAGTCATAGATCTTCCTCTGCGTATGGGTTCTCGGTCCTCCAAGGCCTGTGAGAGCTCTCTTCGCTAATGTGGGAGTCCCGCCTGACGGAACCACATATCATGGGAGTATTCTCCACTACTGAGACTACCCGACCCTTCTAATTCCTAGCCGCAGCTGCTCTTGTGACATCCTTTTGTGGTTTTGTTGGAACCAACCCACTTTTGCCTCGACTTTGAAAGCGGATTGATCCTGCGCATAGCTCAAAGAAAGGTTTTCTCCGCAGGGGTCATGGGAAGAGATCTTCTGTGATCCGCTAATTCTTGCCAGTCATAGAGCTCTCCTTTCACTAAACGAGAGGCTTATTCAATTCAATTTATTATATTGGAAGCTGACAATAAAGTAAAGGGAAGAGAGAAGAACTCGTTTCCCTGTTTTATGCGAGGGAAGGTTTGAGGCAAGGATGCTTCCTTCTTTTCCGCATGGCTTCTTCAACTCTCAGTTTGAAGCATGGCGCTTCTCCACGTCGCTGCCGCTCTACACTTATACCTATGGGAATTTCGAACCCGTCCACGTCGCTCGTCCCTTGAACTCACTTCCTTGTAGATATTCGACTCTTGCTGATATGTACGATCTTGAGTAGTTTTGAATGTAACTTACTTAAGGAGGGCACGCAACTATACTGGTAATAATCTGCTGCGGTGCACGCTCTTATAGGGCTTAGTCCGAGGAGGTAGGGTCTTAAATAAGATCTGCGCGCGGCCCTGTATATATATTCTGACTTCAATTCAAGACCCCGATCGTAGTATAGGCTAGAATCAGGCTTTGTTCAAGGCTCAAAGGACGGGCGGCATAAAAAGGATTGAGAACCACCATACTATAAATAAATTCTTGCACCAATGGGATTCTTCTGGGACACCCTTTGTAGGATAGAGCTTAGGATTATTGGTTAAGCCTCAGCAGCTTCAGTTGAAGTCTCTGACACCTTACTTGACTATTGTTGTACCCGCAGGTTTATACTATACTTATAATTCCACCATGAGAAGCAATCCTTCTTCCTGGTTGTATTGGACTGCCCCTTCCTATTGGTTATATTGGGGTCTTCCTATGCCTTACGAACCTGACTTCCTTGTCCTCTCCCCTTACCAGCGATCCCTCCACATTCAGACCACGCACTCCTATTCTAATAGGCAGGCTCCCTAGTTCTCAATTTATATTTATTTTAGGCCATTAAAACTTCTCCAACCCTTGAAACTAAGCCCAGTGGACCATGGCATTGCTCGACCTCCTATTGCCTTACGTTACGCTAAACTTCGACCTTGCTTGAGGGGATATGTGATCGGACCATCCTGGCAAGTAAGCCATCCCTATCCAATGAACTTTCCATTCCAGAATGCTTTGAGTGCTCAAAATCCCACTGCAGCACTGCATTCAATAGGTTTTTGGAGTGCTCCGGAGTCTAGGTCTCATGCCTTCCTCTACTGGAGCCGGTTCCATTACTTGATCCCACTTCGCACCTCTCGGAGCTCCCTACCCTTCCGCCCTCCCTCTGAGTCTCCCACGGGTGGACGGACCAACTAAGATAAGAAGAGTGACCGAATTTTTCGCTCGTCCCCAACTCCGTCCCAGTCGCAAATACACGATTCTGCTCCCGAACTGTGCAATGAAGCAAGATGTGGTGCCGAGTACCATTCCACTAGCCAGTATAGCCCGCGTCACTGTCGTTCGCTCCTGTACCATTCCACTACTTGTTTTGTTAGCCCATTCCTTATTGAGTGCTTTCGCTCTAGCCGCCTTAAGACCCATACTATGAGAATAGTTGACAAGAATTGGACGATAAGATGCGAAACGAGGAAAAGAGTGAATGAGATGTGTGGATAAGCAAGCGAGAGACTATAGAGAGATGGAGTAATCGGCATCACACACTAAGAAGTGAATGGGGTCAGACCCAGAAGAGAGATCGATAGAGCTGGCTGGCTTCATTCGCACGGGCTACAGTAGTAAGGTTAGCATGAGCGCTGGCTCTTTCTCTCTCTTCGTTAGGTGAGTTCGCGTCGGATACTTAGGTTAGGTTAGTCTTGAATCACTCCCTTCTTCGTAAACACCTTCTCGTTCTGCAGGGCGGGCATTCCCACTCACTCTTCTAAGTTCAATAGAAAGGGCGGAATAAAGCTTAGAGATCAGAGTTCAACTGAACAACTAAAAGTGAAGCTTAGGTGCTGAAAATAATTTATGATCCTGCCATGCCACTCTTGAAAGGTATAGAAAGAATCAATATAAAGCAGTTCGGGCTTCTGGTTGGGATTCAAAAACCAACCTTTCCAGGAGCGATAGAGGAGAACAGGCCTAGTGACAATCATTCCTTTAGTTTAGCTGGCGTAGGTTCGAGAAGTCAAATATGTCTGTCTTCGCCTCTTTCAGAGCCTTCAATTTCAGCCTAGAGCATAGGTTAGATGCAAATAGTGGCAAGAGTCAGTACAGTACTCACTTCAATCAAGTCTTGCCTAGGAGGTAGAAGTATGAGCTAACAATCAAAGTTCTTTACCGGCTGTTCAGCCTAACAAGGGTCACAACCCCTCCCGAGGCATCTATCCGATCGCCGGCGTCACGGAAGAAAGTCCCTTATATTCAAGCCTATTAGCTCAACTTCCATGAACTACTATTATTCTTCCTATTCCCATTCCGAGTGCTATTTCCTCATTCTGAGCTTCGTCACCGACAGAGCCCGTTTTTCCGCACTCGTATGGTCTTACCTTTGAAAGAGTCTTTCCTCCCAAAGCAGAGCAGGTCGAACGAGCTCCTTTGATTCTTATAGGCAGGGCACGACTCGAACCCATGAAGAGTAGATCCGTGATTGGTCAATCTGAGATTGAAAAAAACAAAATAGAAAGACACTTTTGAACTTTGACTGCCGAAGAGAGACTCATTCCTCTAGATACTTATATAGCAAAACTCTTTTCCTTCTTTCTAAAGCTTTCGTTTCGTGTTCTTTTTTGATGGGATTTACTATATTTTTGGCCTCGCTTTCCTTTCGTGCAGTGCTTTGGAGAGGAGGCGTGCGTAACTTCTCTCTTCCACGCTCCCAGACCATATCAAAGCACCTCCCGAGTCCTCTGCGGAACTAGTCTTTCGTCTGCCTAGGAGTTCCCCTCCCTGTCCTGAGCCTGGGAACTCTGTCCTCTGCGTAAGGTAGCGTTGAAATTGAAAGACTACGAACTGGCGGGATCTCCTGTTAAAACCTATTCAGTAGGATTTGTTTTTTCTCTCTTTCTTGTTGAAAGGATGAACTCTGGTTCTTTCTAGTACTCATTCGGCTTTTTTTTCGGTTGTCCCCACTCGGGCAGACTTTCCCAACCAATGCCATAGCCTTTACTCGCACCACTTTCCTTCGCTTCCATCATTAAACCTTGCAGATCTAGATTAGATAGATAAAGGAAAACCCATTCCCGTAGAATTGAATATGTTCTCGGGCTCTACCTGAGGCCTAGAACTACTATGGCACGAAGAACACTTTTTCTTTTATATGCCTATCTGCTGAAGCTACCGCCTCTACCTTTTCATTCTTATCCTCCCCCCCCCCGCAGGGCACAACCACCAAGAAAAGAAGACGGAAAAGGAGCACCGCTCTTTCAAAGAAAAATATAGTTCAGCAAAGTAGCTCGCCTGCCTTTTATGAGTGTCCTTGCGTAAGCCCGCCCGTGGGTATGCTCTTTTCGGAATAGTTCTAGTTTTGCCTCACCAACACCTTTGAACCATTAAAGAAAAAGTAAAAAATCCAGTCTCTCATCTCCCGAATCCAAGGGACATAACAGTAAGAGACCAAACGGAGCAAGCAAGTATATATACTGAATATTTAATTGGAATTGGTATATTGCCTGTGGACGTCATACTGCTCGGGCCACTTACTGAACGAATTTCATTACTAAGGGAGGAGTCAGTCATCCCCTGCGTCATGTCATGATCACAAAGGCGAGAAATTTCACGATGGATTCCCTCCCTGGCGGCTTTCCTTGTTATTCGACGACGCTATCGTTCTTGCTTTCGTTTCTTTTCGTGCAAGCAGCGTAGGCTTTCTCACTTACAATTCTATACAATACAATACAGGTTCGGCATTGGATATGGAATCCGGATTCGGAGGTCGGACTGCGCTCCTTCCTACGGGGTCTACATCTACATACAGGGGGTGGAGGGCTCTCTTTACGGGCAAGCGCTGGCATGCTCTATTGCTATGGGTTAGGGACTTGTCCGCTCCTCGCCCTCCTCTATGGCACTCTTCTAATCCCTTATTACCTCTCATTCGTGGATGGGTTCAGCATGCAGTGGGAAGAGAGGACCAGCTCTTCAACTGACCAGCTCTTATCACCAGCTGGCTCAAGGGAATGGCTTCTTTCGCTCCTGTCTTGCTCGACTGCATGCCTTCCTCTAGCACTATAGCGTACCTTTGCTTCCTTACCTGCTCTTTCTTTGGTAGGCTAAGAAGGAAGAGCTCCAAAGGAAAGTCTGAGTCCGGGTAATCTCCTAATCCGCAAGTCGTAGTCCAGTTAATCCCCCAAGGCTAGTATCAGTATCCTCCTAAGTCTGAAGTC
>JAOBBC010000023.1:122753-134804 GCA_025388495.1 Curcuma longa
AGTACTCTTCTCTTCCTAACCTCCTAATAAAGAAAATTAGCTCTTTCAAGTAAACCCTTTCTCCATACCTCTTACCCAGGAGGAGAGAGGGAGAGAGAATAAGCCCTCGTAATTCAATCATATAGGCTCAGAGCTGTAGTGATTTGTCCGAGGAAACCCTACTCACTAGGGGAGGGGGATCCTATAAGTTTACTTAAAACTTTGGATAGATTCGGATAGACTCAAACATTTCCTTAGTCGAGACTTAAACTAACTCAAGGTTCAAGGGTTCTAACTCAAGGTTCAAGGGTTCTAACTCAAGGGAATTCGAGCTAATTCACTAGATTGAACTTCCACTCAAACTCTAACTAAAGGGAATTCGCTAAAGGGAAAACTCAAGGGAATTCGAGGGATTGGAAACCCTCACTTTTCTAGTCGAAAACGCGCTAAAACGCACTTTTAGGTGCTCGCATGGGTGAATGTACCTTGAGCCCCCTCCGAAAACTCTTCTAGTCGAAAACGCGCTAAAACGCACTTTTAGGTGCTCGTATGGGTGTTTGTACCTTGAGCTCAATTGAGAGAGCCTCGTATGGGTGAATTGAGATAGCCTCGTATCGGTGTTTGTACCTTGAGCTCAATTGAGATAGCCTCGTATGGGTGTTTGTACCTTGAGCTCAATTGAAACTATATACTTTACATTAAGTTCACAATTCCCTTCGTAGAGAATAAAAAGATGAGGAAACCACAGATCAAGCTAATATAAAAGTAAATAGATGAAGATACTTCAAAAGAAAGAGAACTTTCAGTAAAGTCAAAATTAGATTTTTCGATAGAAATTGAAAAGTGTTCTCTGACGAAAAGAATTTATTGGGCTGTACCTTCCGATCAATATACCTTAGAGCGTGAGCCTAAATCAATATAAATTCCACCTCTAACAGGGTGCCCATCCCTCTTATTAATCAATGGAGGTTGGTACCAAACACCTCCAAGGGGGCCCCTAACCTGCAAACACCGCTTATTACCCTACTTCCTACTCATAATTTAGATCAGCTCATAGCCACAAGAATCATAATAGAGCATCACTTGAATGAATCAGTTCTCCTTTTTTCTCACGTTTGCTTCCCCGAATTCTTATTATCTCGTTCTGGACCTCTTCTATCGTTTTTTTTTCAAAAGAAATGGAATTCTTCTGGACCGGAAGTGCGAACTTATGTAATTCCTATCCTATTCCTACCCAAAGAGTCAATGGTGTACCATTTACGACGTGTCCCCTCTCTCGCTTCATACCCTTGAAGTTCAGTTTTCAAATCATTATCATTCGCCTCTCGCTCGAGCCTTATAATTCTCTCGCACTTATTGACTTCTTACCATTCAGAATGATCTGCCCCGAATTCGCTCCCAACTTACCAGATTAAAAATGACATTCCGAATATATGGATCCGGACCCTTGAAGTCAAGTTGTTTGAAAAGGGAGGGAGCGAAGTATGACTTATAACAAGCTACACCTAGAACAGAACAAAAGAAAAGGGAACCCCATATGTATACCAAATGCATATATATAAGATCAGTCTCGCGCGTAATTCTTATTCGCCCCTCTCGTTCACTCGAGCTATTTTATTAAGACCCTTCCCTGAAACTCCGTATCCTTTGAGTAGTTCCATATCCTAGGGTAGTAAACTGAGACTGATCATTAACTTATGGTGCTCCCCAGACAATCTTTCTTCTTTTCTTGCCCGTGAGTCCCGCAAAAGGCAAGCTTATAATAACTTTCAATTCACGTAAGACTAGAAGGGGGCGCCTTTCACTCGTATATTATCAGTAGTAGGATCTATAGCTCCACTTAATATATAATAAGAGTCAGATACTATAACAATTCTTAGAGACATTTCTACCCTCTCGCTATCGCTCGAGCACTGAGTTCTCACTCGTCCCTTGCTCGAAGCCATGAATTTACCTAGACAGGAAAAAGGCTTTCCCAGTTAACTTTATAAAAGACCTAGTTTACCAGTGGGAAGGCTAAAAAGACTGGTCTCGTACTTAAATTGATAAAAAGAGCCAGATCAAAATAATTTCGTACTTCAAACTTCTAAACTAGATCAAATTTATGCAGGCACAAGTGGTTTTCTGCCCAAGGGTTTATTTATAACTTTCGACAAGTGGTTTTCTGCCCTATACCAAGTTAGCAAAGAATTTTTAAGCAAAAATACCACCCTAGGGAAAAATGCTTTTTTATGCCAACGCAATACTGTAATTATTAAGTAGATCTTTCGTAGTTTTTTGTGAATTTGTTCGATCTCCACACAGGGAAAATCCTTTTTAAGAAAAAATGACGAGGGGAGGCAAAACTCAGTTTATGCCAAAACGGGGGGAATAAGTTTTTTCTCGTTATGCTCGCACTCACCAGAGGGAAAATGGAATTCATGCTAAAAGACCGGGGTTTAGAACTTGAGTTCGATCCCCATTTGCCCATGTTAAAGTGACATGACTTATTAATAGTTTCTTTCTTACTTTCATTCGTAGGCATGCGATCCTAACGCATTAATGGGATCTCCCGGTCGGATCGTACTCAGTGGTTCCCCTTAGAGTCTCCTTCCTTTCTTTCTTTAATCATGGGTTGCGCACCAGGGACCACCAATAAGTTGAAAGTATATGAGTCTCCCCTTCCTTCATCTTTTGTATTTTCCTTGCTTCTCCTTCGGAGTTCAGTAGATTCTACTTGATAGTGTATTATTAAGAGACTGGTCCTTGGCAAGCTTCCTTAAAAGGAAAGCTCTAGGGTATGAAAGAAAGAGCTCGCTAACTTGGTATAGGGCAGAAAGTAAGATATTATCATTTTCAAATCACACGGATAAATCATTCATAGAAAAGTGCAGTTCGGGTTCTCAGCTCTGACTTAGTATAATAAGATTAAAATGATTGTACCTAACCTAATAGGGTCTCGGTCACTGGGTCCACACTTATGGGATCCCGTTTAAATTTCCACCCTCAAAGCTCTTTGATATTCAGATCGCACAGAGATAAGAGCGCTAGGCTAGTTCTCTGATTGATGGAAGAGGGGAAGTGAGGGCCAAAGATTCACCTTACTATATATTTCACCATTGTCGACCTCTTGCTAAGAGTATGATATAGTGAGACCATAAGGGGGAGAGCCGACGTAAGGAAAGAGTAAATGGAACACCCTTTATGAGCTTTTGCTGGTGAACTTCTTACATAAAAATTAACCCACTCCTTAGTTAGTCAAGCTCTTTTATACCCTCGGATTAGTAGTTGAGCCCCTTCGGTCCTCGGAAAAAATTACATTACTAATTAGGGTGACCCTCATTTATCTCGTTCGGTACCCCCTATTGGAAGCGAACAAATGTAATTCTAAATTGGGTTACCTTGTATTTGGACCCTGGAAGCCATGTTTTTTCAACCTGGTAAGGATAACTTAAGAAGTTCATTTACATTTCTCCAATTGAAGCTCTAGATGTAGATTTATTTAAATTGATCTCAATCAAACTCAAAATCATAAAATCAGATTGAAATCTCTAAAATGTTCAAAAATATCCCTTTTTTCATCAAAACATAATTTCCATTTCGCTCCTCAGATCAAAACAGGCAGGAGCTACTATATTATTCAAATCAGTCAGTATATGTATTTAGTCCCTATCGCAGTCCGACACGTAACCTAGAAGGAAAGGACCCAAGAGCCTTCTATCCTTAGGGTCTTTCCATAGCTTGACTCTCCAGTGGCTCCTTATTATGGTAGCAAACTCTTTTTATAGAATACTCATATCTTCTATCAGCTACAGTCGTAGTCATTTACTCGTAGTCGTCAATGGTGAAATATATAGTAAGGTGACATAATTACTTACTAGGTTTTTGGGGCCTTAGAACTTATATGTATGGCGAGCTCTTACTCAGCAAATTATTATCAGTATGGCTCATATCTTCATTCATGAGTCTAAATTGACCCCAACCCTTATAATAAATAAGGAATGTGAGACTATACGGAATTAGAAGGCATTATTAGAGTGCTGACTATAAGTTGAAGTACTCAAGATCTTTCTTAAGGTAAACTCAATTGGGGAAAGCCTTCACTCTAGACTTCGCCCCTCACCCTTAAGGTGGAGCACTCTTCGCCCCCGAAACACTTTCTAGTCTAGTTCTAATGCACCCGTGGCAAACGTGGATTCTCTGTTATCAGTTATTATATATGAATTTTTTGATCTTATTATATCTTTATTAAAGAAAGATCTTATTCATTTCGTCCCTTCCTAGATCCATTTCATTTACCCTGGGAGGAAAGAAAGAAGGCCCTTACTATATATTTGGGCGAGAGCGACGGGTACTGAACTTTCGAAAACACCTCGATCCCTCTAGGCATGTCCCAAATAAGGGGTTTCGTACTTTCCACAAGACCTTTATTAATGGATTCAAACCGAGTCAGTTGAGGCTAAAAAACACTGGATTCCCAGTTCTCTTTATAAAAGACCTAGATCCAAGTTTATAATGACACAAAGGGTACCAACTTGACTTGATAAACTATATAAAAGTAAGTTGATAAAGGACCTCTATGCCCCTATGGGAGTGAAGGCATCAGCAGTGCTCCTAACGCTTGAATTGATTCCTTAGCAGAATCGCATTGCTTCCTTATATAGTGAGATTGATTTCATTGCCTTTTTTATAGTCTTTCTTTAGATGTGTGTTGAATTTGACCCTTTTGAATGGCTAAGTTTAAAGTATATAATATTCTTTGCTTTTTATATCCTTAATTTCCGCGTACATGAAAGGCATAAGCTCAAAGGGTTTGAGGCACAATGTGCTATGAAGTTGAAGTTAATCTAATCCATTCACGGCTGAATCAACTGGAAGAACTAATGCGACCGCAACTCTCAAACCAAAAAGCACTCACTCCAGGTTTACGGAATGCGCTGACTCCAGGTCCGATTAGACTCAGTAGTTGTTCTTATTATATTATAAATGCGCCTGTCTCTTTTGATGTTCGCTTTCTTGGCTCTGAATCAAATTGGGACTCAATGTTAAGCTCATTTCTATAGGAAAAGTTTCTGTCAAACTTTTATAATCTTTTGTTGCTTCTGATTTAACTGGGCACGTCTTTCTTAGAAAGAAGATTCTATACGCAAAAGAACTCTATAAAGAAAGATGGATAACGAGCTTGGATCAATCTATATGCACTTAATAAGGAATCCCATGTCAAACCCTTTATCCGGTTCAAGAGGGTAGAGAAGGACAGCATATAAGGTGGGTGCCCCCTCTTTAACTTGGGTAGGAATGATCCTTCGTGGTATAAGGAATAAAATACACATATTAGTAATTATATCAAGAATATCCCAATCTGAATTACATTATATAAAGAGTGGATGCATCCTCATCTTAATCTGCCTTTAATAAATGGAATGAGAGTTATGCTAGAGAAAGCTCCTACAATAGTGCAAGGCCTTGAGTGGAATTTAAGTGAATTTCACGCGAAGTACTATAAGAATTGTGAAATTTCATTTTGCCTAATATCCTTTCTTTTAAGCTGTTTAGTATACTTTTGTAGTGATAAAAGAGAAGTCATTACTCCATGCTTAACACGTGGAACTCAAACTTAAGAATTCTAATTTAGTCAGGGATCCACATGAGGAATTACATAAGTGCATCTCCTCTATTTTCTTTCTCTTTCCGAGCTCACTTAGCATTTGATTCCGTCCAGTATGGCAATTCACATCTAGGAAAGATCTAATTCAATTGTAATATTCTATTTCTTTCCCCATATACAGTCTAACATAGACATGAATACGAAAAGATGTTTCCATTCAACAACTTAATATACTATATATCCATTTCTTTATGGCAGGTTTTTTGCTAGGGCTTAGTATGGATTTATATCCTGGAACCCTCCTCCTTCCAGGCCTTGAATCTATCTATTTAACACTGAGATCTTCCTCTTCGTGATTCGTTTCTTATCTTACTTCAACTTCTTTCATTCACTTATCTTCCCGTTCTAGATTTCACTTATCTTTCAAGTCACTCTGGTAAAAAGATGTTGAAATGGCTGAAATGGTCTATTCTTTGTTTTTTGAAAGCGTCTCATTGGCGGGTTTCTAAGGTTGGTGGTGTTCTTTGAATTATTACTTGAACTTGGATAGGACTGCTTTTTATCCTTTTCATTCGGTCTCTCTAAGATTCTTGCTATTGCATACGTACTACCTGATGCTTATGGTCGATCCCTGCAACTAGAATATGAGTGAATTGCTATTCCACCTATAATGATAGTTTCACTCGCCCCTATACTTGTAGTCGGAAATCCCCCTTATGGCTTATGGTAGCTGTCGGCTCTCACTCATGGCTTAGGTCTTATCTTTTATCTTTCTATACAGCAAGAGGTAGAACTTAATATATATACGGGGTGAAATATATAGTAAGGTGACATAATTACTTACTAGGTTTTTGGGGCCTTATGGTCGCTTACGAGCTATTTTATACCCGCAGCTAATTCTAGTATGTAGTGAATTCAAAAAACACTACGAAAGAGATTCCCACGTCTCACTCAGTCGTACCTAACTTGAAGATGGTCTAGCGCGTCATGATCTTCGCTCCTAACTTGTATATAATTGGATGAACCGCGTCGTTCTCACTCGCTCCTGTTGGCCAGGTTGCAAATAGAATAAGATACTCATTTCGTCCCCTCGAATGGATGAATTCGTGGCATAATCTTTTCAAACAGACAGGCTTTATAGTTCCTGGGCAGATTAAAATTCTTTATCACCAGCAAGAGGAACGAGCGATAGCTACGTGGTCCACCATTCACTCTTTGGGTCTGGGTCAGTTTAGTGAAGTAAAAACGAGAGAATAAAAATATCATAATGATTCTTCTGTGCGGGTCACCTAATTGAGAATTACATAGCTTCACCTCTTATCGAATATGCACCCTCACCTCTCCTTAGAACTTATATGTATGGCGATACATATCCTTGCATTCCTACCTAGAAGGTATGAAATTGCAGTCTTCTGATTTAGTTAACTACTTCTTTGACTCTCTTTACTTTCTTTCTAGTGCCTCATTTATGTATACTCATTAACTCATATTATACTCCGTGGGCCACAGCCGAAGTTCTTAATGATTGAGTCTATCTTTCCCCTTTCCATTAAGATTGAATGTGAGACTGATATAGAAGTACTTTTATGGATACGAACTCCACTTTCTTTATTAAGGGGGAAAGGCTGCTCAATTTCTTAATTCAACCCTTAGTAGGGCCTAACACTGTATAGTTAGAACCTCGCAAACCTAACAAATCAGTTATTATCTTTATTAAGTACCCTCCCCCTCAACGAAGCAATTCATTTACCTAGGTTACTTGAGGCAAAGCGGCATTCCCACTGTCTTTCCATTTAAAATAAAACTTGGATTTCTAAGTGGCTCGTGCCCTTTTTTTATCTGAGGGTTCAGAGCGGGTAAATGGTTTTATGAGTCCTGAAGGTTAAGATCAATTGGGAATCTGATTTGGAGTTTGATTTAACTGGACACTTCCCTCTTATAAAGAAGATATGAAAGAGAAAGTATTAGAAAGAGGCATAACGAGCTTCAATTGGATCAATCCATATCTATATGCACTTATGAAGTTATCCTATGTCAAAGCCTTTCGTAGGTTAAAGAAGCTCTTAAAGCATATAAGCAGGTTCCACCTCTTCCACTTGGATAGGCACTCATTATATTAAGATTACCGGTCTCGCTATATTGAATATAATAAGATAGAATAGAATAAGATGAGCGGTGCGTTATATGGAAGAGATTAAGATTAATCGGATTCCCCCTTGAGTCTTCTCTTCAATATAATTCCAGTCTTTATGGGGAAAGCTCCCACAATAGAGCAAGGCCCAGAGTTTCAATTATCTTTAGATTGATCTTGTCCATAAGTGCTACTTTATTTTGCCTTTCCATCAAGCTCTTATGTATACTTTATGCAATTTATTATAAAAGATCTGTATCTACTATATGCGTAACACACGCCACTCTAAGAATGAGATAATGAGAGTCCCGAACGGGAGAGGCTCACCCAATTAGTAATTACTTCAGTGCCGAGGATCTATAGGAGCTCTACCATAGGGGAGAGGGGAAGAAGGATAGAATTAGAACGAGATAATGAAAATTATTTTTTTTTTCAAAAACGATAGAAATGAGGGGCCTCCTCTAAACTGAACTGGTGAGGGGAATCATAATAATAATTCGAATTCTGTGAGGGGAAGATCATTGAGAACGTTTTCAGTTCCTAGCATATCTTTAATTTATGTTTATGGGCTAAAGTACTTTTTTCATTGCGATTTAGATTTCTTTTAGGGCAAATTCAATCTTAGTTTTTTGGCCCATTTTATCTATACATTCTTTCCCGAAGCTTTTTATTTTATAGTTATCTTTCGGCCTGCACATCCCGTTATGTATATAAAGATTTAATTGAAGCATCTTTCCTTTATGTACTTTAGGGACAAGGTCAGTCAAGTACCAATGTGTTCTTTATCAATTGAAATTCATAACAACATAAAACAAAAAAATGCCTCATTATTCAATTCGCTTTTGTCAAATCAGTGGAAGCCCCAATTTATTAAAATAAGTGTACAATTCATTGACTCTTTCCATGCTAGACCCATGTGTGCCATTGACTCCTTGGGTAACCCTCGCTTATTCAAGGTTTCCGAACGCGTACTTGATTGAATTAACAGCTGCCAAGCCGCTTACCTTACTAGCACGATACCGAAATCTTAACCGACTAAAGGCTAAAAGACTGCTTCTACACCTACAACCCAACCCTCGCTTTCAGAGAAAGACAGAACGGACAAGAACGACCTTTTCTTTTACATCCTCAAGCTACAAAGAGGATAGGCTACTGGGGCTTCCTCGAAGCTGAAAACGGGGAAAGCCGTGGAAAAAGCCGAGGCAAACTGACGCATTGAGAAAGCGCTTTGAAGATCCGTTGAAGGGAATCACTAATTAGGCTGGATTCTCCGTTCGAAATGTATAGAGAAAATGGTCCAATCCGATCTGTAATTGCAGTCATAGTGGATTTGTCCTATTCATCAATAGAATGATAAAAGTCATGGAGCACTTATTCTAACAAGACTTTCTTAGAACCATCGCACGCAGGAAGCTTAATTGTGTGCGCCGAAAGCGATCACCTGTCCTATCCAAGCTCTCAACAGATGGGAAAATTCTTCGTTTTAAGGCCCTTTTGATGGCATAAACCATTACAGGATCGCGAAACGTGGCTTTTCAAGCCCTATTTTGTTTTGAAAGTGGGAAAATTCTTCTGCGAAAAACCGAATCTCAACAGGGTGTCGAAGCCAGCCTCATAGCTTCTTAGTCGTGTCTGCCGTGGTAGCGTCGTGGATGGACGCTTCTCTCCAGCTTGAAGATCGACTTTATGATAGGAAGGCTCCAGCGAGGGCTATCGCGGCGGTAAGTACGCCCTGATCGAATTCAGGACTGCCAATTGGCCCCTCACATCCTGCACTAGGCGAGGCTGATCTATGCTATTGATTTCGACGCCCCCAACTCTTCTTATTAATAACCCATTCATAGATAATAGATAGAAGGCTGTTTAGGAAAAGTACACTCCACCGTGTGTTAAGCATCACACGAGATGTTCTATCCCGTCCTTCCTTCAACAAGGCAGCAGGAGACTAGCCAGGTCTAAGGTCAGGCAAGGGCAAGTAAATTTAACTAAAGAAAAACGCCACTTTGGCTACCCTCATGATAGATCTTAACCTAAGATAACAAACCCACGTTAAAACGACGAATTCTGGTCTTCTAGCCCATATTCAATTGTTTAGCTCAGAAATCACCATATGGTATCTATTCTGTTTGCATCTTGCCTCTTCACGGGTTCAGTTCTGGCCTCGTGCCACCCGGTGTGGGATGCCTCTTTTTCTTACCGAGGAAGAGTTCGCCCTTTTGCCTCCGCTCATTGGTCTTATTGAAGATGATTGAAGAGTCGTGCTCTCGACCTGGCCTAAAATATAGTACTATCCGAAGCACCGTCTTCTCTTAAGGTTCTCGCTTCTCCTTGTTATTCTGTGTTTGAAGCTTTATAGCTAGCCTTTATCAACCTTCCTTGTTTAAAAAATCTTCTACTGTGCCATTAGGCGCTTGGTTGTTCTGTCATTAGGCTTCGTACCTCTGTGATCTTTTACTTTAGTCGAACTACATCCTCTATACCTATCATGGAAAACAATTCAATTCTCTAGGACCGATTTCCCCATGTACTACGACTCTGCTCCTTCTGCCTATTTAGAACTTGGTAAGACTTGGCCTTCCCCTTCTAGTTCATCTATATATTATACTTTTAAAGTACCTCTACGTAGGTGATGCTATTCTAGTCGTTTGAGGTCCAGTGCCTTGGAAAAACCTTTCCAAATTATCGGCTGGAATGATTGGAGGATAGATGCCTTCTTGAGTGCCTACCTAGGTCAAATTCAGTCTTCCTGGCATGGGGCCACCGGTTCGGGCTCTCCTTGCATTCTATACACACCTAAAAATAAAAAGAATATATCTAGCAGCCTTGTAGCGGCATGACATTACATCATCTTACGTCTATGGTATAGTAGAATGATATCCATCGTATTTACTACCGTTCATTATCTGGGCATTCATTAGCAATTTCCCTTATCAGTCGTGGATGGCTACGCCTAGTTTGGCATGAGAAAGTGGGTTGGAGGCTAGAGGCCCCCCTCTTCCTTGATCACAAGATCATCTGTCTGTGATCCTCTGACGATCTCATTCTCTCAGCGATCCATGCCACTTTACGGTCTTGCGAGCAGATCTTCTCACGTGACGGTCATCTTCTGATTTGGATCTAACTTCCTTCATCATGGATGGTTATACACCAGTTTTATAATAAGCAATGAAAGGCTCCCTCCTCCCTATAGAGCGCCCAAGTCAGGCGATCTAACCAAGTGCGATTCCGAAAGGAGCGATTCCTTTTTCACCACCGGGCGCCGTACGTGACACTCTCGTTTTAGCATAGCGTCCCACTAAAAAGAGCGTTTAGGACTTGGCGATAATGATTAACATTGTGTATGCGCCAGTGCGATGCAGTGAACGCGCCATCAGCGATGTTCGCAATTCCGAGGTTTGGAACCCTTCGCCCCGATGACCCATACAACATCAGGATCCATTACGCACGATATGCCGACTCCTACTGGGAATCGTGGGTACTCGTTGAGCTCACAGGAAGGATTCATAGACGTATAACTCGCTTCCTACGATCCAGCCTTCTCCGGGGCCGATGCTTCTCACATTCATCACGCGTCCATCGGGGAAATTATACGCCAACTCGGTTTTCGCGTCTACACGTCTACCCTCCTGATAGTCGCGTTATCACTCGTTCGTCGCTTCGCAGCAAATTATTACCAGTATAATTGCGTGAATTCACTTATTGGAATTTGGAATTCACTCGTACATTCTCTTTACGTCACTAGAATGATCGCTCGTCCCTCTCCCTAAATTATTACCAGTATAATTGCGAGACGTCGTTATCACTCGTTCGTCGTTGTCACTCGGACCTTATGTTATTCTCTCTCGATCATTCGGTTTAGTTGTTCATCGAACCTATGATTTAAGGGATCGCTCCACTCCTAGAGCAAACGCTCTTTGATGATCTCTTTCGTTCTTGTGAAGGCACCGAAAGGTCTTGTGGTAGAGCTACATAGAGGGCTGTGTGTCGGGCGATAGAGTCAAACTCGGCCTACTACGGAAAATTTCCTCATTTCGCACAAATAAAAAACTGGGTAAATGGATCTTTGGCTACGGTTCATTCTAAACGGGTTGGAACCCTCTGGTCAAGGCAACCATAGCCAAACCAAAAGAGCCTTTGAGGTCTATTCTCGTCTTTCCCCTTATGTACTGCCAAGCGGGATACAAGGAAGCGCCTGACTTTGAACATAAATAATATATCTCACTCTTAAATATATAGTAAGGGCCGCCATACTATAATATAAGTTCAAATATATATACAGGGAAGGAGATAAATAGCCCCAAAGGCCCTACTTACTATAATTAAGTTCTAATCCGCCTGTATATAATATAAGTAC
>JAOBBC010000029.1:1441-12328 GCA_025388495.1 Curcuma longa
CTCGTGAAACCGAAGCCAAGCCAAAGTTATGCTGGCAAGCTAGTTAGCTGCCCTAAGAAAACGATATCTCAGTCCTTCCCAACATTATTATATAAAAGTTTTGCTACTCCTTGGCATAAGACACAAACACAAGAATGGTATCGCTATCATCCACAAAATAAAGTCAAATAAGAGTCATCAACCAAATGCAACAATTTTCCCTAGGTGTAGTTGGATCCTTTGTGCTCAATAAAGGACAGATCATAAACATAACAAAAAAACAAACAAACTTTTGGTGCAATAGCATATAAAATATGATTTTCCAATAATTATACTGATCTCTTATGTTCATAAGCGCGCGGGAAAAAAAAGAAGTAACAGGAAGTGGTTCTAATTAAGCATTTCTTACATGGTGAAGCCAATGACTGGGCCTGTTCCAGCAAGCTTGCTTCCTATTTGCAAACTTAAATGAGCAGAGGAAAGAGAGAGGGAGATCGGAAAGGAAGAATGAAGAGGATAGAACGATCGAAGCCGATGATGAACAAGGAGCAGAGGAACGAGGGAGCGAGCGAGAGGGAGGGAGAGAAGTCCGCCTTGTGTCGAGGCAACGTAAAGGGCTGTCGGGTTTATCGGCTTATGGATCGGGCTCGTGACGGCCTTCTTCTATCGGATCGGATCTACCCAGCTTGAATCCGGTAACTAACGGTGTTCAGTTTGGGCCTTATGGACTCCTCTTTACAGGCCCAAATCAGGTCGATGATTTGAAAATGGGCTCTGTGCCTTCCTGTTTTCATGTACTATGAGACTGTTGTTTTTTTTTGTGTGTATAAAAGTGGAATTCGCCGTCCCACTGATTTAATACGATCGGTCCTATGACTATTATAAATGTATATTGCAGTGTAAACTATACAACATTTTTTAACATCATAAGAAACATTTCTCTTTTAACATTTTGCTCCGCCGTTGACCCTGATGCTGGATCCTCCAAGGTAATAATCTTCCGAATTTGTGAGAGAACATTTTGCGTTTCATCCGCAGAATTGATCAGCTTATCATACTGATCAGAGAAAATCATACGCCATTGTATGAACATCTTCTTCTCTGTTTCTCCTAATAAGTTTTCAATATACTGGACTTTTATTCTTTTATCCGCCCAGATTTTTAAGTCGACTACGTTTGTAGTTATTAACTCTCATCGTGATATGACATCATGATATAAGCCAATATTAGTGGGGAAGAACGAGCATTGCACCTGTTTGTTGCTGTGCGGATGGTAGAGTCCATTGCTCCTTGTATTTTAGTGTCATGAGAAAAATATTTTTCTTCTAATTTTTGCACTTATCTAAAACTGCAATGCTCTTTGTTTACACATCTGCATGCATATATTCTATATATATATTGGTTATCGTTTTCATTTTTTTTCTAGGGTTTTTCGACCAATGCACCAACACTGGCTCTGCATGAGCACTCCACAAGGAGCTCATAGAACGTGGGTAAGCAAAGAAAGGGAGCTTCCACATGCCATGCATGCTTGCTCATCAAAATGCCCTCCATCTTAAGGGTGGCGTCCCTATCAACTCTGGTTGTCAGGACAAACACTCACATGAGCTCTCTCTCCCATTCATGGATGCTTACCTGTCCCTCCTAAGCCACATCAACTTAACCCACAAGCTAGGGCACCTTAAGAGCACATGCACCTTCAAACCCTTATGCCCCAGGAACAGCCTATACCCATACGGGGCATAATTGTAGGCCATGCCCACTGATGATTGAACACAGTACAACCCCAAAAAAAATAAAAAAATATACACACACACACGAGACTGATACCCTACACGTCTTCTTTTGCACGATCGTCTGTAATAGAATATTTCGGGAGCTCAAAAAAGTATACAGTGCTATTTTTTATTTTTTAGCTTACGGTTAAGTCATTTAAGAATTTTTTTTAATATAATTTAGGGGTTGTGTTATAGTATTAAGCAAAAAAATTTTAAAATAAAAAAAAATTAATTACTCACTGGATGTGTCGAGTTGTTATTTTGTACTTCTTATTTGATACACTCTGTGAACAACTAAATTTTTTTTTTATTTTTTTGTATTTAATATTATAATCCAATCTTTAAACTCTAGTAAAATCTTAAAAAGCTTAATCTTAAGTAAAATAAATAAATAAATAAATAAAATTAAAAAAATGGTATTGTGCTATTCTGGGGGCCCAAAATACTATGGCATGGATGAGTCGTGCAAAAGAAGGCACACAAAATATCAGTTATATATATATACAAAATTGATACCCTACGTGCTTTATAATGCATGGCTCATATGTGACAGAATATTCTAGACATCCGAAAGTGTTTCAGACACCCCAAATAGTAATAGTGTTTTTTTTTTAAATTTTTTTATTTTTTTACGATTAAGATATTTAAGATTTTTCTTTTAAGATTTAGGGATTGAGTTATAGTATTACGCAAAAAAAAATTTAGTTTCTTATGAAATATCATATTGTTATCTTGTACTTCTTATCGGCACAAGCCGCGAGCAACTAATTTTTTTTCATTTTAAAAATTTATTTATGTTTAATACTATAACTCAATCTCTAAATCCTAAAAAAAAATCTTAAATGACTTAAACATAAGTCAAAATAATAAAAAATAAAAAAATAAAAAATAGCACTGTTACTATTCATGGCATCTGAAATCTTTTATCATAGTTGAGTCACACAAGGTCACGCAGGGTATCTGAACACACACACTCTCTCTCTATATATATAAAATTATGTTTTCTCTTTTTTTCACTTTGAATCATTTTAAGTTGCCACTTATGATATGGGGAAATTATTTGTAACAATATCAGGTTTAATTTGTTTAGAGTAATTGTTAATCCATAAAATATTATATTTTAAATGTTCCATTTAATAACCATATGTACGTGTAGCATGTGGTAGCTAGGGGGACTGTGAATTAATATTGTTAACAAATTAAAACCCTATAGATTGGTTCGGTAAGTTGTAAGCTATTGTAACAATTGAATAATATTTTTTTATTATATAAGCGTGATATATATTTGTATAAATTGGCCATTCCTTTGATCAATAAGATAATAGATGGGCACTGTAATATAAGTATTGTATTTCTAAGGTTTTTGGATATATAGTTGGTGAATTCCTTAGTGTTTGCCAAGCTTAGATCCTATTTAGGAATTAATCTTAAATTCATGACTAGTTCATGATAACATTCATAGATTCACAATGATCGAATGTTTAACCTTTACTGTACTTCTTCAAGTTGTTGTTGTGAACATTAATGTCTTGAAAATCAGATTAGATCGGCATGTTCAACCAGTTCGATCGATCAAAAACCTATACTAAAACAATGTGATTTTACTCAAAAACCAAATTTTATAGAAACCAACAAAAATTGCTAGTGATAACATTGGAAACCAATCAATTTTGATTAAATTGGATTTATAGTTTCATATATGATTGGTTATTGTGTTCAAATTTTAGAAGTAATTCATTTATAGTTTTTTTCATAATTTAATTATTTTTTTTTCTAAATTTACCTCTACTTATATATACATAATTTATATATACAAATAGGAACTGCAAAATTTTAAAGCTTTTTAAAAATATTTTTTTGTCTTTATATATATATATATATATATAATTTGAATTTGTCTACATTTTAACATAATTTTTATGCAATATTCTAAAATAAATTATATATGATCTGTGATTTTTTTATTACATCCATAAATTTATAATATATAATTTTATAAGATAAATTGCATGCATAACTTTAATTATTTTTTGGGTCAATCGATTCAATATTCGATTTGATTTTTGAAAAAATGATGAACATGGGCGATTTGAGTTTGATTGATCTCCTAATTAAGTTTGGAGTTGCTAAATCCAAATATACAAAAGGAGAAGAAAAGATGTAAATTTGCACTGCTCAATCAAAACCCTTTACCTGAAAGAGTAAAATATGAACCGAAGATCACTTTCATGCATGCATGTCATCATCTCAATAAGGTGCATGTGATTTATGTGTAATTTTACTCACAAAACAAAGGGAAACTTCAAATAATTTCGATACTATTACACATGGATTCATTATTAAGACCACAAGTATATAGTTAACAGGTTTTAATTAGGACATCGGCACTGGTCCATTACTTCAGCAACCACTAGACAAGAACTAAACAAAGAGTAGTGGTAGTGTTTTGTCTCTATTAAGTCTCATAATAAAGCGTGCAGCTACTAGTCTAATTCAATTCACTATAAAAAAAGTTTGGTAGTAGTCAAACTTTAAGTTATTCTCATCAATCACTTTGCCATTAACTAAACAGGCAACCAGCTTATGGTCATATATAGATATATATATGCCTGTGACTAGCTAGCTAGGGCAAAATTAATGAAGCTCCATCAACCATGAAAGTATGCATGTGCTATATACTTATAGCTTGTTAATGAGCTTTATTATATATGTTCCTGTTTGGGACCATTGACAGGTGAATCAACAAGAAGCAATTGCGGAGAAAATGGGATCAATGATGACGAAGGGGAAGAGAATTCTTGAGATGTCAACGTGGCTTATACTAGGGTTAAAATGGGTACCGAGAAGGATTGGACGTGGCAACTCCGACGCTCAAGTTAGCACAGGGGTTAAAAGATGAAAATGGTAGGGAAGAAGAAAAGGGTGAGTGTGTGTGTGACAATACCTCTTGCACATACCGTCTCTAGAGTTTATATAGTAACAAAAAGAGCATCTTCATATCAGAGTCGATGAGGAGATCAGATCCGACAACCGTTGAAGGTCTCTCCAATTGTTAAGCGCTACATATCTGTAGAGGGGGTATTTAGGGGATCAAGTCTGACAGCTGTTTGATTGTTTTTCTATTTGGCCATGTTTCCACGTTTGGGAATATTTGCAGTAAATGTCAATGGACCTTGTAGGGTATAGTCCCAACTGTAGATAAGAAAATGAAATAGATGAGTAGTCTTAAAGATTGGACTGCCTGAGTCGAGTAGTCGAGTTCCTAGAACCGAGGAGTCTGAGTCTTCTAGAGTCAGGGTGGTTGAGTTGATGGAATTGAGAAGCCTGAGTTCTTTGGTGTTAGGTGAGCTGAGTGAGTGAAGGAGCTTATGTCATCTGGAGTTGGGGTAGCTGAGCTTATGGAATAGAGAACCCTGTGCCCTCTGGAGTTGGGGTGATAGAACTAATGGAGTGCCCTCTGGAGTTGGGGTGATAGAACTAATGGAGTCAAGAAGTCTGAGTTATCTAGTGTAGGGTGAGCCAAACTGATGGAGTTGAGAAGCATCTGTCCTCTAAAGTTAGGGCGACCGCTTTAACTCCCACCTAGGCTTAACTTTGACCTCTCACTTATGTTTGACTGTTGACTTAACTCTGCCATTTGTAGGTTCTCCCTTTCACCATATCACAAACCTCCCCCTCGAGTCTAGTCGAAGGAGGTTTGAGTCTAATTGACATGACTGAGATGACTGTAGCCTGACTGCCAACCCTAACTCGGGGATGACTCGATGCCTAATTGTTTGCCTCCTCATCGGATACCTCGGTAATACACGAAATATGCATCATTAATGTTGGTGATACGTGTAATGGTGTATCATGCCTAAGATCAACATGCCATTTTTGATCATAAATGCTACCTAGTTTGAAGTCGACATGTGTTGAGGCGATGCCAAACTCTTGGCTCAAGACAACTATTGAGCTTCTGTCGATTCCGATGCAGGATTTGATGGCTCAAAAGGATTGCTTGTTTTTCTATTCCCTATTAGGACCTTGTGAGCTCAAAGGGGTTGAATAGATCAACTCGCTTTATCTTGATCTATGGCAACGAAAACTTCTTGCGAACCAGCTACACCACAAACACAACACTAACTTGAATGATTTTACTTGGTATTCGCCTCTTTGAGGCGAGTAATCTAAAGGTCCACTCTCAGCTCACCACTTCCAGTAAACCTTCTCATTTTCGGATAAATACCGAAGGCGAAGAAACCTTCTTACAATAGGATTACAATATCTTGCAAGAACAATCAGAAAACACAAAGAAGAAGAAAAGAAGTTTTACAATGTTCTAGAGAGATTTGTTTCTTCTTCTTCTAGGGGTTGCTCCAAGTTGTGTAGTTGAATATCAGATGGATTTTTCAACACTTCAGCAAGAAAACTTGAAGCAAGATGGTATGAACAGTACCCATCACTGCTAACTTTTACCATTTAGACATGCTCAGCTTTTCTTGAGATTTAGTCGATTGATTTCTTATACCAGTCGACTAATTTGGTCAGCGACCAAATAACGACTTCTGAATCTTTTGAAATGGTGTTTGATTTTGTCAAATTTCAAATGTCAATTGACTGATTTTATGTATTAGTTTATTGTTATGGATAGTCGAGTTACTAGTTGAATTGATTCTTTTCTGTTTGCTTTCGAAACAAAATCAGTTGACTGATGTGGATAATCAGTCGAATCAATTCTATTCTGTTTGCTTTCAAAATAGAATCAATCGATTGATATGGAGAATCAGTCAAAATAATTCTATTCTATTTACTTCTGAAACAGACTCAGTCAATTGATGTGAAGAATCAATCGAATCGATTTTATTCTGTTTGCTTCCAAAATAGAATCAGTTGACTAATGTACATGAAGAATAAGTCGAATCAATTTTATTCTATTTGCTTATGAAATAGAATCAGTCGACTAAAATTACTTATCAGTTGAATCGATCCTCAAATCAATTCAACTAATATGGGTATCAATCGATTGATATTTAGAATCCAAGCTAAAAACTAAGTATCATTTAATTGCTTATTACCTTCTAGTCGATTGATACCAACATCAGTCAACTGGATATCATTACCAATTGACTAATAGAAGTTTTTATTGAATTCATCTAAATTATCTTCCACTCATCTAATCCATGAAGTGCTTGATCTTTCTTCTCTCGCCAAGAGTTTGGTCATCGACCTTCTTGGATTTTATTTGCCTTACATCTGACCTTCTGACTTGTAAGGACTTTCTCTTGTCAAGAGTTTGCTTCTCAACTTTCTTGGATTTCCCTTTGCTTCATATCTGGTCTTCTTACTTGTAAGAACTTTCTTGCACACTTGATGCACAAGTAAGATTTCTCATACTTTGTTCTAAATTTTATTGATGTCAACCATCAGAACTATAGCTCATGGGCATGATTGCATCAACATTCCCAAATCCAATGGTTGAAATTTCAATCACATAGTATATTAGGGCCGACGATGACGAATGGTCGCAGTATTTGTTATCTTATTCGTCTTCAAGCTCTAGGTGTTTTTCTGCAACTCCAAGAACAAACTCTTGTCTATAAGTCTTTTACTCCTCCATTCTACTCTCATTGCATTACCTTTCTTCATCTTCGCTTCTCTTCTTTTTTCCTTATTATTTATGGCAACCACAAGTTCTTCTACTCCTTGGTATGAGTCCATGCAGTTAGATATCAATGGGGGAGGCATAGATCAGATAAGAATACAACTTGAAATTTTGGCCGACCATAAATTAGTAATTCCTAATGTCCTTGATCGACTGCATCGTCCTCCTAGTGGGTTTTTGACTTTTTCCCGAGGACAAATAATTGGTGGTCTTAGGTTTTTGTTCCTCATTTCTTTATTGAGGTTTCTAAATACTTTTATATTTCTCTTCAACAACTATCTCTCAATTCATATCGACTACTCTGCGGAGTAGTTATCATCTTCCACCTATACTGGATCCCTCTTAACCCCCGAGTTTTCATTATTTCTTCTATCCAAAAAAAAATGCAGATCGAAATATTCTATGTTACTGTCCAACCTTCTTGCAGCTTTCTAGATAAAATTCCAAGTTCACACAAAGGGTGTAAAGCCCATTACATCTTCCTTCGACCTCCCATGTCGTATTCGTGTCCCATTGAGTGGAGACTGGAATTACTGAAGCCCCCGAGCTTAGGTTAGTATAAACTAGAACTCCCCTTTCTCACTACCTCTGAAACTCTATTGGGTCTACAGTTTGATATAAAAGGTCTGCTCGAGGAGGGCTTGCTCTACCGCCTGGGTCTGAGTCCAATGTGCACCGAGCTTCGTGCTTCATTTGATAAGACCTACCCTGTCTTGATTTTGTATGGGGGCTAACTGAAAACTTTTTCTTTTAATATGCAATCGAGACCGTGTTAAGGGCACCCATCAACAAGTGTTTGAGGATATCATCGACCAAACTAGAAGAGTGAGGTGCCCAATTGGTCGAGTGGGTGGGCGATCAACATAGGGCTCGATTTGTAGGATAATCAGGCGAGCCAACTACGGTTACCAAGGCATTACCAGCCCAACCAATAGTGATGGTTGTGCATGATTTCTCAGAGGGGTCGAGGAAGCCATTCAGAGTAAGTAGGAAATGACCTCGGCTATAGGAGTCATCAACCTAGGTGAACTTGTCGGCAGTTGTTTTCACGGTCTTTTCGCCAATCGGGGTGGGCTTCGTTGAGAGTGACCCCCAATTTACCACCACTTTCTAGCGAGCTAATATCTATGATTTCTGCACGAGGTGAGCTCCCTTCCACTGTTGACCTCCTAGAATTGTCGACCCGAGCTCAGGGAGTAGGCAGGGGTGAACCTTCAACCGTGGATGTGGTTCAGGAACAAGAGACCCCCGAGAAAACGAAGAAAACTCTATCTAGAGGGATGGCGGTGATGTGGCAGTAGACCCACTACGAGACAAGGTACAAGTCATTTAGTGGTCTCGCAAAGGCAACAACGCTAGACCTGACTAGGGTAAGGGCTTGTAGAACCAACTTGTTTGGTTAAGGTAACCCTTTAAATAATCATAAATGATTTGATTCCTTTAGCAGGTATGGGTCAAGGTGTAGGAATTGACCACCCGAGTTTCGGCCTTCATTCAAGCTCAATGGTGCTTAAAAACTCGGGTGGCTGAGTTAGAAGCCCGGCAAGTCCCTCCTAGTCATGAGTCGGAGGAGCTGAAGGCAGAGGTGGGGGGCCTCAAGGTCGAGCTTGAAGGACAAGCCGACCAACTACTTGCAAAGCAGCAAGCACTTGAGATGACCTAGGTCGAGGCGACATCTCATAACGACGAGTATAAGGCTTGGATGGAGGAGTTGGAGTCGTGTGTTTCTTCTGAGAAGGAGAGAAGGGAGGAAACTACTGCTGTGCTGGAGTGGGTAGAGGCTGAGTTGGAGACTCAAAAAATTGAGTTAAGGACCATGAGCACTTTGCTAGAAAGGAAAATGGCCGAATCTATGTCTCAGAGGACAGAGATAGAGACCTTGGAGGACAACCTGAAAGCCCAAAACGATGAGCTGGCGGTCAAGGAGGAAGAACTCGACAATTATAAGGATGGGGAGGAGGAGTGATGGGCGGCCAAGCGGAAAGAAGTATATGATGTGCTCAGTAGTCAGATCTTCAAAATGATTTGATATGACTTTGATGGGGTCGTTCAACAGATCAAAGAAGTCGCACATCTTCCAACCGACCTCCCTCTCAACCTGAAGAATGCCCTCAATAAGATTCCTCTCGAAGACCTCGACGACTTAGAGTAGGCCGACTCTCCTATATTTGTTCCTCTTTTTGTAAACGGAAATGTAATATCGAAGCCTTCTAATGGAATAGAAAATTTATTGTTTGTAATGTTAGGTGTGACTCTTTATTGTATTGCTTATCGTTGAGTCGAGAGGGTCATATGTCTCCGTAGCTCCTTTTGCATATGATCTTTGACAAAATTGTGGCTCGAGCTCAGAATAAAATAGAGAATCTTACTTGTCGCTATCTCTACTAAAACAATATATATATCATTTGCACTCAAATACGTCAAGTTGAGAGGGTCTCGGTAGCATGTTGGGAAGACCAAGGCAACATGCACAGCTGGGATGTATGACTTTGAGTGTTTGAGTTTGATACATATATTCATGGTTTTATATTTGTGTAGTAATCTGAACATCTTGACCTTGGTATAGCAAGACGAGTGTCTTGGGCTTGTTGTAAAGACTCGAGGTCGATCTTCGGTCGCGTGGAAGCACGTTAGTCTTTAGACTCAATGTAGGGACCCGAGATCTTCGATCACATGGGAGCACACTAATCTTTGGTTGCATGAAAGCATGCTAGTCTTTAATCGTATGGAAACACTAGCTCTTTGGACTCAGTGTGGGGACCCAAGGTCTTCAAATGAGTGGGAGCACGCATGCCTTTAGTTGCATGGAAACACACTAGTCTTTGGTTATGTGGAAACATGCTAGTCTTTAGTTGTGTGGAAATATGCTAGTCTTTAGACTCGATGTGAGGACCCAAGGTCTTCAAATGCATGGAAGCACCCTAGTCTTTGGTCGCATGGAAATATGCTAGTCTTTAGTCGCATGAAAATATGCTAGTCTTTTGACTTAATGTGAGGACCCGAGGTCTTCGAATGTGTGGAAACACGCTAGTCTTTGGTCATGTGGAAACATGTTAGTCTTTAATCATGTGGGAAAATGTTATTCTTTGGATTCAGTGTGTGGAATCGAGGTCTTCGAATGCATGGAAACACGTGTGTCTTCGGTCACATGGAAACATGCAAGTCTTTGTGCATTTGGAAAGGAGATCTTTTACTACAAAGAGAAGGACAAGTACACAATAAATGAGTGTTGTAACGAAAATAAAAAATGATGAGTACCCGAGGTCCCTAAATGCGATATGGTCACAAATGTACAGGCTTCCACAGTCAACCAAGCTTTCTATCATCCGAGTCTTCCAAGTGGTATACTCCTGAAGTCAACTTGTGCATGACTCAGTAGGGTCCATCCCATTGAGACTCTAGCTTCTCTATTGTTGGTGCCCCGGTTAGTTTTGATGTGGTCAACTAGGTTAAGTTAGGTCCTGTTGTTTTTCTTATCCCTCTGCT
>JAOBBC010000029.1:59924-74594 GCA_025388495.1 Curcuma longa
ACCTAATTCGCAAGAAATTAAATTGCTGCTTTTAAAATTCCAAATGAGCTGTTCCGTTCTCTATCATAACCCCCTAACCATCGTGTGGCTGACGTGCCACGCGTTGACATCCAATGGCATGTTGAGTGCTGAAGGCGGTACGAAAATAATGATAAACTAATTAGTTTTAAATTCAATAACAATTATTCCCTTCAATAAAAAAAATAAAATTCATTGCCTCAGATTAAGTATTAGATTCCATCTTTATCTATTTTAATAAATCTATCTCATCAAAATCAATTCAATTATATTTCAAAAATAATAAAAATTATTCTCAAATTTATAGTTAAATAATGATTTCATTTAATGATAGCTAGGTATATGGTCCAAACTATCATATTTATATAGTAGTTTTGGTTGATAATTTATTATTCATTATTTTTTTAATTAAAATTGGTATGTTTGTTAGGTGACTATTTTAAGTTAATTATTTAATCACTTTGAAAAAAAATAAACGGACGCCGAAGACTTTTTATAGTGCATCTCTATATATTTAGATTTAAAATTGAAATATAAAATGACTATATAGTTTTGGACCATAATTGTTCCATATGTTTTTAAATTTAATAATTTTGAATCAAAATTGTTAGATAGTTTTTTGGTCATTTTAAAGTATAATTAGATTAATGACCTTTTTAGAACGCATTCATATATTTATATTTAAATTTGAGTAGAAAATTTATTATTTATCAACTTTGGACTAAAAATATTTCATAAAATTTCAGATTAAAAAATTAAAAAGAAAATGACAATATAATATTTTTTTATTTCTAACTACTACCCATTTATTTTTGAATCATTTGATTATTTTAAAAGTATGATTGAAGGCCAATGATCTTCTTTGATATATTTATATATTCAAATTTAAATTTTAATAGAAAATAACAATGTAACTTTTTTTATCACAACTATTACATAATTATTTTTGAATTATTTAGTTAATGATAATATAAATTTTAAATTTACAACCATGCTTTTTTAATAAAAAAAAATAATCTATATTATTTTGCTCTCTATTATTTTTTAAAATTTTATAAAAAATTTTAAGAAGTAATTTTGAATAAAATTATTATTTGGTTTTGCTTAGAGGCGTGTGAAATTGATTGAATAACCAATCTAAGATAAATTTAATAAGAAAAATGTAGTGAAAAAAATGCATTGTTTTGGTTTCCGTGAAGTAGGCGAAGAAGAGGAAGAGAGTCGAACAAAGAGGAGGAGATGATCACTCGAAGGAGAGGATTAAAGCTCCCTGCTTCGGCCCGCATCAAGGCGGAGAGGAGTAAAGCTGCTCCGAGGTGAGCACGAAAATCTCCGTCGGCCTTTCCCCCAATGTCTTGCTTCTCCTCTCCGTGGGTTCCGGTTTTCGCTACTCGTCTTGGTTTGATCGAGCAGCGAGTTTGTTGCGATCCACTTTGCTCAATTGCGAGTTCCTCGATTGCAGACCGAGATCGGATCGGGCAATGGGAACTTTTAAAGCTGCTGTTTCCGTATGATCCTTTATTCTTATCGCTTCGCTTTGTTTTGGGCCGTCGTTAGAAATCGGGTTTCAAGAGTGCATCTTTGGTGCCGAGGTTTCCTTTAGTTTTCCTGAGGGTTTTAGTCGTGGAAGATGACATTCGTGCTTGCGTTGCTGTCTTGAATTGTTTGGAATTGTGTGAAGCTCTGCTTCCCAGTAAGAGAAGGTTCAAACCTAGGCTACCTAGCACTTATTCAAACTTATTTAGAATGTAACAGCTGTCGTGGAGGGTTTAATCTACTCGACGTGGTTAGTGAGCTTAATATTACAAGTTTGTTGGACAATGAGCTTTACATTATAAGTTTGTTTGTTCTTTTCGAGAGTTTATTTATTTATTTATAAATTTGATAAGAGATTTGTTGATGACCATAGTTTATAAGTTTTGTTTGAGGATATTATTCATAAATATTATTCACAAATAGATCATAATCTCTATTCATGAACATTAACAAGTTGAATTAATATGTGTTTAATTTTTTTATTTAGTTTAATGAGTTATTCAAGATTTTGCATTTAATTAACCTTATATATATTGAACGAACATAAACAAGTCCTTACTAGAGCTATAAATGAGTTAAGCCAAGCCAAGTTTTTGTGGTGTTCAAGCTTGTTTGATAAGATAATCGAGCCAAGCCAAGCCGAGCTTAAAATGAACTAAGCCATTGAAATGATTGTTCAAGCTTGTTTTGGTTTTTTCTTATGAGCTTGAGCTTGGTTCAAGCTTGGCTTGAGTATAGTTCGTTTAGATGTTATCGAACTCTTAATTTAGACTTATTTGATTGTTTGAAACTTTTACATATTAAACTTGTTTGATTGATTATTGAGTTTGATAATATAAACTTGTTTGTTTATTTTGCAAGTTTTTTTTTATTTAGCATATTAATAAGAGTTTATTGATGAACATAATCAACAATATTGTTCACGAATGTTGTTCATGAGCATGCTTAAGTTAGTATCATGTGGAAGGAAATAGAGTCTAGTAGACATGCAAGATCCAAAGAAGACGAAGAAGAAGAAAAAGAATGAGAGTTTAGTGGAAAAGAGTCATCTCTGCTAGCGAGAAGAAAATCATATCTCTCTTTCTCTTTCTTCGATGCATATATAGCTGGCAGAAACGGAATCTCCACATAGGATGTCATGCATTTCGCTATTATCACGATAGAGGTTGGTTATGGGACCAGATCTAACCATCGTTACAAACATTTCCTTGTAATATAGCTACGTGCCCATCAATCATTCGCCTGCTACGCGATTAGGAGACCAAATTCGACCATTGTTATAGACATTTCCTTGTAATATGCCCCCATGTCTATCAACCATTAGCTTGTTGTACGATTAGGGGATCAGATCCGACCGCGGTTAACATCTCCCCGAGTGAGCATTAGTGTTCGGACATACTGATTTGCTTTATTACTCGAGCATGTAAATCTGGAGATGCTCATAGGTGCTCGGGAACTTCCACTAGTTGGTGCCTGGGGATGCCAACTTCTGGTGTTTGGGGATGCCCTTTTTGAAGTTGCTCGTTGGTGCTCGAGGATGTACGGAGTTCAGGAATCAAGTTTGACCTATGGGGTGTTCGGAGATGTACGTAGTTCAGGAAGGAAGTCTGAGCAGTCGAGTGTTCGGGGATGTAAGGTGTTTGGGAATCATGTCTAACCAATTGAGTGCTCGGTAATGTAAGGTGTTTGGGAATCAAGTTTGGCCGATAGGGAAACGAGACCGATGCACTGAGAAATGACCTAGGTACCATCATATGTCTCCCCTTTAAATCAGATTGAGGAGCGAAGTTGAATAAAATGTAATTAAATCAGACTGTTGAAGGTTATGGTCGGAAGAATGTCAATAGAATAACCACCCTCCTTCTCGAATGGGCTTACCTTGGCTACATCACACGTCCCCCTTTCAAGTTGGACTAAAGAGTGAACTCGAATGAAGTCCAATTAAATCACTATTGAAGGTTATGGTCGGAAGAACATTAATAGAATAATCGCCCTCCTTCCCCTCAAACGGGCTTACCTTGGGCTACATCACATGCCCCTCCTTTAAGTCGCACTGAGAAGCGAAGTCAAATGAAGTCCGATTATGAAGATTGAGAAAACCCAAGACTAATAAAACTGTTGGGTCGGTTCTTCCTGTGTAACTCCTTGAGAGATTTAAACAATCAAGAAATCTAAAGTCACCTGTCAGTATGCATATGCTCTTGGCAAGTCATATTGACTGTACGTAATACTACTGGGCGAATTGATAAAAATAGACATGCAATCCCGTTCGGGGTACCGTCACCACGATCGAGAAGATATGAAACCCCACCCCCTGAGGGACACTGTTGAGTGAGATGATAAAATAAGAAAGTCCAACCCTTCAGAAGAATATTATTGAGTAAACTCGGAGACTACTAGAAAACTAGCTAGATGTAAATGTCATGCTAAGAAAACCATATTAGACAATCCAATTCCGCGAGGAACATGTATTGCTATAAGTTAGTTGGGAGCCATATATAAGATTAAATAGAAGACATAACCTTGCATTGAGCAATTTGTGGAACACCGAGAATACCAAACACCTTGAATTATCAGAAGATATTCTTGAAAATTTTGATAATCAGAAAAATTTCATTCATCCGAGGGATATCATTGAGTATACGAATAAGATAAAGAATTCGGCTTTGTGGGAGATATCACTGAGCCACGGAATGAGATAAAGAACATCCATTTCTGTCCGGGGACAAAATGAAGTACATATAACCCGGAGGCATTTGTAGTTAGCACTGAAGGCTACCATAAAACATTGTATTTTATAGATTGTTATAAGTGACCCAGAGGTTGTTATAATTCTCGGAGACTGTTAGAGCATATTTAGCCCATATGTTGTTATAGTTATCTGGAGGCAAAGGTAAAATATCTGGTCCATAGGTCGTTACTATTAGAATATATCTAGTCCATAAGCTGTTATAGGTGGCCCGGAGGCACTTAGAACATACTATAACGTATAAGCTGCTATAGTTGGCTCGGAGGCAATTGTAAGATATTTGACCCATTGGCCGTTATAGTTGCCCGGAAGCTGTTAAGATATATCTAGCCCATAGGCTATTATAAGTGGTCTGGAGGCGGTTAGCAGATAATATAACGTATAAGCTATTATAAGTTGGCTCAGAGGCAAATGTAGTATACCTAATACACAGGTTGTTATAGTTTGTCCGGAGGCTGTTAGCATATATCTAACCCATAAATGATTGTGACTTTGCTTGAGAGGTATTTTTGGAGGATAAGATCGGTCAGCCATTGAGAGAAATTGAACTATACATTATGCACCTCTATACAAACTGTATATTTGCACAATAACCCTTGAGAATTTGCCTGAATACTGGAAACATGAAATCCCCTTATAAGCTAGCTATCTTCTAGTAATAATTAATTTGACCCTCATGATAATCGCATGGTCAGCTGAATTTGATCAAACTAAGTAGAATGCTAACATATGCAGTTCATCTTTAGGAATCATCTTTTCGCCGGCCAATGGAGTCATCATATGTTACAGCATCGACCCGTAATAATATCCCCATTTAAGTGAGTCAATGCCTCGAATCAAGTAGTCCCTTTATTACTTTTCACCTAATCTCTTGCCACTTCGACTTCTGCAAGGAATTCAATGACCTCCGATAAGAAAATATAGCCTCTTGAGAAGTTTAAGAGGAGTTGTTCATCTTCTATACCCTGTTATTCCTTGTTTGTATTTCCTATGTGCATTACTATAGCAATGGCCAACTCAATGCCTTCTCCTACCGTCGAAAACCTCCCTCCCTCTAGTGCAGTAAGAATGGTTTCATCCCTTCGAGTCATCTTTGATCATGATTCTTGTAACATTTTGGTATGGTTATCCTGTGGATTATGTTGTCTTGTACTGAAGCAGGTAGGGGCATCTTAACACCATTCCTCAAGAAATCCTTCACCAAAAGATAGTCGATCTGAAGAAGAGCAGTTTCGAGTTGATTATGATCTATGATGGATCATTGGCATCGTAGAAGGAGGTGAAGGTGTCTTCTTCAGATCGGCTATCTTTTGGTGTATGTCACGATCAGGACAAGTACTCAATGTGGCTTATGTCACGATCAGGACAAGTAGTCTCTGTAACCTCTTCCTCCCCCATCCAATTATCTGAAGATCCCTCTAGCGACTCTTCTGAAGAGTCTTTGGAGTATTCGTTGCCGCCCTCCCCCTTGAACACCACAGCAGGTCCTTCGACCCAAGTGAGTCAGCTGACCTTGCCATAAGATCTAGTATTTTATTACTTTGTTGTTTGTTGGTTTATTCTCTACATATAGGAACCTGCAGGAGTTTCCCCTTTGGATTCTCAACCCCCTGCTTGTCCTGGTCATCACTTGACGCCTTCCCGTAATCTTCCTAACTTGGATATTCAACTACACTTAGCCTTGGAACAGACGGATGCCTTGGAGAGCATGCATGCTCATGCTATGAACGAACTAGAAGCCGCACTTCAAAGGGAAAGAACAACTCACACCGAACTTGTCAAACTGCATGAACGGGTAACAGAGGTAGAAATGACCATGGAACAAATCTTGGAACAATTAAAGGACACCAAATCCAAAAAGGGTGATAATTTTACAAGGCCACTAGGTCTAAAAATTAGCTTGTATTTCTTATTATCCTAGTGAATGTAGAAATCAAGACGAAGGATTATTTCTTCTTAAAAGAAATTTCCTTTAACTTTTCCTTGAATATTTTATATTGTATTATGGCCATTATTACATCTAGCATCATTAGGCAACTGACACCTTCATTAATCATACTGATGAATCACACAATAAGCCACATGCATTTTAAGATTTGATTTCGGCATTTCGTCTATCCTAATTAATGTTCACCCACCCTTATGATGTTTTTATCGAACTCCCCATAATCCTATAAGGACCCTTGTGCTTGTTAGTCCTTCGTCTTCTGTCTTTTGCAAATATTTCCTACCTCCCTTTCATGCCTTTTGCTTGACGGATCAACCGTTGCCAGGATCCTCACAAGGCACTTTACATGTCATAGTGTACTTGCATCGCTTGAAGACAAAACCTTCTTTGGATCCTATCATAGTGTCTGATGACTCGACCTCAAACTCTTCTGAAAGGTTGTCTGAAAGTTCTTCCCCCTCCCTGTCTCTGAACGTCTTGGCCAAGTTCTCTACCCAAGTAGGTCATCAACCCATTAGGCAAGATTCCTTTTCCCGGTAATCACTTTTCTTTGAGTTTCTCACTTTGGGCAGGGAACTACAAACGTCACTCACTTGAACTTCCCTCCAAATGTTAGTTCCAGTCCCCGATCCGCCCATCTAAGCAATGTCCTGAGCCAGGACATTCGACTGCACCTAGCTTTGGCTCACCCTAAAGCAACAAAGGGATCAAGCTATGGGCGAGTTAAAGGCTATCCGTCAATGGGTGGAAATGATTCATGCTAAGCTTATCAATTTGCACGAGAAAGTAGTAGAGGTTGAGGCAACTCTAAAAGAAGCCAAGGATCAACTGGAACGAATCTGAAGTTAAGGGAGGGATTCACCTCAAAAACCCATAGGGCTTGAAGAATTATCTTTCCTGCAAATGTCTTGCAAGTATCCTCCTTTTGTTGCTTCTTTCGGTGTAATGATAAATGTTGATGTTATAAACTTCCCATGTTAAACAACTTGTTAGTCTACCTCCGCATACTAATATGTTCCTATTTTTGGTTGCATGAGGCTCTGGAAGTTACATGCCTATTGCCTAAATAAATTGGCAATGCAAACAAACGAACTGCTCTGCGTAGGATTTTCTTTTAGTCTTAACGAAACTTTGGCCATCCACTGACAGCTCTGACCTTATTACTCGATACATTTCCATTCAACACCACCGATTTAATCAATTCCATTCAACATTTCCATTCAACATTCCGTATTTACGCTCATCTTCAGGTTTATTATCACGTTAGGTATAATATTTTCCCGAGCACCTTAGCATCGATCCTACTTTTTCACGAGTCCTATATCTTAGGCAACAGATGCCTTCATTTATCCAATTGACTAGCCATACTGTATATTGTACAAGCTTGTAAACCCGACTTCAAGACTTTTCCTACCCTAATTAATTCTTACCAAACTTTCCACCACATTTATTGGACCTCTTTTGACCCTTTAAGGAGATGAATCACCATTCTCTAGTGTCCGCCTTTTGATCATTAGACACTGTCATAAATCTATAAAAAGGGGAGGGGTGGCCTTCCTGTGGTGAAGCCATCCTTTCCCTCGCCGCTTGGTTAATTGTTCCCTTTCTTCTCTTAAGTCCACCTTCCCCTTTTCTCTTGTCCATCAATGGTGTCCTGAGGAGGATGAGTAATCGAAAAGGTGGAACCCCCATTTTCATCTGCTTCCTTTGTGATTCCTTGAACCATGACCAGGGGAAACGTTACTCACCCTCGTCGGGACTCACACGACACTGTTCCCGTCTCATGGCCCGATTGAGTCGCATGAAACCTGCACCATCTTTTGACCCCATATTGATATCTGATCTATTGGAAAATTAGGAGATCCTGATTGCATAAAATCAACAAATAATCTTTGGAAATCAGGAAACAATCTTTAAGATCTTGATTGTATAAAATCAGAAAATAATCTTTAGGTTTCCTTTCTTTTATTTGTTACTATTTTTCTATATTTTGTATCTTCTATTTATTGATGTAATTTATACTTGAAAATTAACAAAAAATAATACCTTTCTTCCTGATATTTCTTCATGGTATCAGAGCCCTAGGTTCGATCTAAGGATTTTTTCATGACAAATTAAAATCCATGGAAGAAGGCCTTAACCGATACCATAAGTGGAGATTCATTGGTGTCTGGAGAAATTGATGTCAACTCGAATTTAAACTAATCAATATCTTTCAATGGTTCAACGGAAGGATCCTCTAACTCACTCCAAGTTAATATTCAACGGTTTAATGGGAAGAACTACACGGAATGGTCACAAACTATGCGCCTGATTTTGGAAGGGAAAGGTAGACTTGGATATGTTACAGGAGAAGTGACAAAATCAGCTGATGAAGATTCAAGATTTAAAGCCTAGAAATCTGAAAATTCGCAATTCCATGGAGCCCCCTATCACAAAGTTGTTTATGTTCCTACCTACAACCAAAGAGGAGTGGGAGGCAGCTAGAGTTTTTGGTCTAAAATCAAGGCTATGACATGCGAAGAAAGGGGAACGTGATGTGACTTCCTACTACAATGAGTTGATGGCATTGTGGCAAGAACTAGATCTATGCTATGATAATATTTGGAAGTGTGTTGATGATAATGTTCGTTTTATTAAACAGCAAGAGAATGATCGAGTGTTTATATTCTTGGCAGGACTTAACAAGGATCTAGATGAAGTAAAGGGTCGAATCTTGTGAAAGACACCTCTACGAACGATCCGTGAGGCATTTTCAGAAGTCCGGAGAGAAGAGGCTTGACGAACTGTTATGCTTACAAATCTGCCTCAATTTCTACTAACTTAAATTTGGAAAGTTCTGCCTTTGTTACCAAAGGTTTTCAAGAGGAAGTGAAAAAAGATGACAAAAGGTTTGAAAAACCATGATGCAACCATTGCAAACGGTCGTGGCACACATGGGAAACATGTTGGAAAATCCATAGGGATCCAAAAAATTTGAAGAAAAGAACTAGCGGCGAAGGTCGTGCACTTCAAACTACTATCTCAGATGAAGAGGGGCAGTCTACTCCAAGCTTACTTCCTTTCACCAAGGAATAAATAGACCAACTGTATAAGCTCCTTGAGTCTTAGAAACCCTTTTTGTTCAATAGCTTAAAAGGGTAATTGCATGACAACAACCTTAGTGTCAATTCTAATCGCGCCTAGATCATTGATTTAGGCGCAACTGATCATATGATAGGAACATCAAACCTTTTCTCTTCATGTAGTCCTTGTGCAGGTAACCAAAAAATTAAGATTGTAGATGGCTCTCTTTTAGCCATTGTAGGAAAAGGTTCTATTGTAGTATCACTGATGCTCACTGTAAATGATGTTCTTCATGTTCCCAAATTATCTTGTAACCTTTTATCTGTCAGTAAATGAGTCTATGACCAAAATTGTCAAGCTAATTTCTTTTCTTCTCATTGTGTGTTCTAGGATTTGACCTCAGGGAGGATGATTGACAGTGCTAAACAAAGTGGAGGACTCTACTTCCTTGAGGATGGATCTAAATCACGAAAACAATCTCAACCAAGAGGCTCCTGCTTTGAATCTATTTTTGTTTCAAACAATAATATTATATTATGGCATTTTAGATTAGGGCATCCTAGTTTTCGATATTTAAAGTACTTGTTTCCTAAATTATTTAATAATAAAGATCCATCATTGTTTCATTGTGAAGTTTGTGAAATTGCAAAACACCACTGCACATTTTTCCCTTCACAGCCATACAAGTCACAAAACCGTTTACCATAATTCACAGTGATGTTTGGGTCCGAATAAGATAAACACTCCCTCTAATAAGAAATGATTTATCACATTTACCAATGATCATACTCGACTTTGCTAGGTGTACTTATTAAAGGAAAAATTAGAAGTTGAAGAACTTTTTAGAAATTTTTTCAATATGGTGCAGACTCAATTTCAAACTAAGATACAAGTTTTCAGAAGTGACAATGGAAAGGAGTATTTTAACATGATCTTAGGAAATTTTTTCCTTAACAAGGGGATAGTTCATCACAGTTCTTGCATAGATACACCTCAACAAAATGATATTGCTGAAAAAAAATAGACACCTCCTTGAGGTAGCCCGAGCATTACTTTTTTCAACCAAAGTATTAAGGTATTTGTGGGGTGAAGCTATTTCAACTGCTGCATATTTAATTAATAGAATGCCATCTAAAGTTCTACAATTTAAGACTCCATTCAACACATTTACAACATGTTTTCCTACTATTCGTCTTTCAGCTAATTTACTATTAAAAATATTTGGTTGCACAACTTTTGTTCACGAACATAGGAAAACTAGAAAACTTGAGCCAAGGGCAAGAAAATGTGTGTGGGTTACTCCCCTATGCAAAAAGGTTATAAGTGTTTTGATTCGATATCAAAATTTTTTTTTGTAACAATGGACGTCACATTTTTTGAAACACAACCTTTTTTAAAAAGCATTCATCTTCTGGGGGAAAATTCAAGGGAAGATTCATTTACTAATTTTAATGATGTGTTTTTGTCAAATGATATGTTTGAATTTGAGCCTATTACCTCTGCACAAGAAACAAATGGCCAAGGATCATTCTTTGAAACTCATCTCATAATGAGTGGTGTTTCTACTGAATCCAGACCTACATTTGACAATCAAAATTGTGAAAAACCTAGTACAATGGCACAACATGATAATACATGTAATAGATTTAAGGAAGGGGAATAAACTTGGAAGGGAATTGTCTACTTGAAAAAGAATCATAGAAAGGGAAAGATGAATCAACTCTACAACATCGCCGTGATTTCGAGCCAAGGGAATCATTTCGAAACTAGTACTGATAATTCTCTTTCAAGGTCTGATAGTCAATCTGAGTCTAACATGCCAATAGCTCTTTGAAAAGGTGACAGATCTTGTACCAAACACCCAATATCAAAGTTTGTGTCATATTCAAATTTGTCGTCATCTCTTGTTACTTTTTGTTCTCAATTCTCCTGTGTAGACATTCCTAAAAATATACAAGAAGCCCTACGAGTTCCAAAGTGAAAGGAAGCTATGCTTGAGGAGATAAGAGCTCTTGAGAAGAATAATACTTGGAAGATTGTTACATTGTCAATAGAGAAAAGCACTGTGGGATGTAAGTGGGTTGTCACGGTGAAGTATAACTCAGATAGATTAGTGAAGAGATATAAGGCTAGATTGGTGGCCAAAGGGTTCACTCAAACCTATGATGTTAATTACTCTAAAACATTCGCTCTTGTTGCAAAACAAAATACAGTGAGAGTACTTTTATCTATCGTTGCTAATTTAGACTGGCCTTTACAACAATTAGACGTGAAAAATGCCTTCCTCAATGGTAATTTAGAAGAGGAGGTGTACATGGATAGTCCACCGGGCTTTGAGGAGAGATTTGACTCAAAGGTGTGTGAATTATAAAAGTCTTTGTATGGTCTCACGCAATCTCCGAGAGTTTGGTTTGCGAAATTTACTCAATCAGTCAGGAAGCAAGGATACACTCAAGGACAAATAGATTATACATTGTTCTTAAAATTCTCCATCGAAGGAATAATTGTTGTACTGATAGTGTATGTCAATGATATTATTCTCACAGGTAATGATATGATTGAAATAGAAAGACTAAAGACAAGTCTAGCAATTGAATTTGAGATCAAGGATTTAGGAGCATTACTGTATTTCCTTGGTATGGAAGTCACTCGCTCTAGAAAAGGTATTGTTGTCTCTCAATGGAAGTATATCCTTTGATCTCTTGGAGGAGACAGGAATGAGTGGTTGCAGACCTACAGAGGCCCCCATGGATCCTAACATAAAACTTTAGGAAAAAGGAAGTGTTCCTGTTGGTACTCGCAAATGCCAAAGGTTAGTTGAGAAACTGATTTACCTATCTCATACTCAACCAGACATTGCTTTTTCAGTCAATGTTGTGAGTCAATTCATGCATGCACCATTTGAAGGACACCTTGAGGTTGTTTACAAAATTCTAAGATATTTGAAGGCTACTCCTGGAAAAGGTCTATTTTCAGAAAGACTAATCAAAGGAGTGCTGATGTGTTTATTGATGCAGATTGGGTAGGATCAGTTAATGATAGGAGATCCACTTCAAGATACTGCACTTTTGTATGGGGAAACCTAATAACATGGAGAAGTAAGAAACAAAGTCTTGTAACCAAAAGTAGTGTAGAAGCTAAGTTTAAAGCAATGACTTAGGAAGTCGATGAGGTGCTGTGGATATACAGAATACTTGAAGAGCTCAAAAAGACCGTAGAACTTCCATTGAAGTTATACTGTGATAATAAGGTTGTAATAAGCATTGCTTATAATCGTGTTCAACATGATAGAACGAAACACATTGAGATTGGTTGACATTTTATAAAGGAGAAACTTGAAGCTGGAACCATTTGCATACCATTTGTACCTTCTAACCAACAAATATCTGACATCCTGACGAAGGGACTTGCATGAGCCAACTTTGAACAGTTAATAAGCAAGTTGGGCATGGTTAATATTTATGCACCAACTTGAGAGGGAGTATTGGAAAATTAGGAGATCCTGATTGTATAAAATCAGGAAATAATCTTTAAGCTTCCTTTCTTTTATTTGTTACTATTTTTCTATATTTTGTATCTTCTATTTATTGATGTAATTTCTAGTTGAAAATTAAGAAAAAATAATTACCTTTTTTCCTAATTTTTCTTCAATATCAATGAAGAAAAAATACAAGAAAGTCCCAATAAAATACAAGATGTTATTATGACAAAATTCATTTTTGCCTTGGAAGAGTTACAACCTCCACAAACAATAAAGGTAAAAGGATTCACTGAATAACAACAAAATAGTTATAGAGATAATGTAGATGAGGAGCTAAACTTTTATAGTAATAAGAAGAATTTATCTATCCCAATCATCGCGACACCCATAATTGAAGTCATTGCATTTCCACCAATCTCTACTTCCATCATTCAAGTGAACAAAGCAATAATACATTGTCATCTCTAACAACATCCGACAAATCATGAAGTATTTTTCATTATAACTCGATGAGGATCCGACGCAAGGCTAAGCGAAGGAAAAGAAAGTATTGGCATACTTATAAACTTTCAACGAAAACCCAAAACAATACACTTCATTATCAAAGGAATTTTTCAGACTTAGAAAGAATCATAAAAGGTCATTTGTCTTCGTCAAAAGAAGTTTTCAATTGGTGCACAATAAGAAAGATATTTTATGCAAATCATCGAAAGAAAAAGAAGAAGAAAAAGATCAACCTTGAGGACAAGATTGTTTTGAAAGACAGTGGAATGATACGATCCTCAAATAAACATATTCAAATAACCCCTTCAAAATATATCCTTTAGAATAGACTATTAGATTTCTTATTATTTTCTTCTTTCTAAATATTATAATTTAGATTAGGTCATTAGATTTATTATTATTTACCTTTTCAAAATATTAGAATAAGTTATTAGACTTATTAATAATTTTTATATTGATTTAGTATTTATTGTATGACCATATATAAAGCCATTATGTAATATTTTGGGGAAGATAATATGATTGGTTAATCAAATCCGTTTGATTATTAGAGATCGATCCCCTCGAAGTGATCATTTTATCCTCTCGTTCTCATCTTTCCTCCGATTCCCCACAAGATAGGACACGAATTCCTATCAAACCATAGATATTTTCTCTAAGTTTATTGATCTTTTTAAAACCCTTATTAACCCTGGAACCTCTTAATCCTTACATATATAACACTTTGGTTTTGAGACAATGTCAATCCACTAGTGGGTATTAACATTCTCCTGTGTTTTATCTTCTCTTGTAGGCATAGTTGAACTTAGTGCAGAATTCACAAAGACCAATGACTTGGTCAGGCGTGTGTTATATTGCATATCCCACATCTCGTATATTCATTAGCTAGGCATTTCATTGTCAGGTCAACCTGGATGCTTCACTAGAAGGGTTCCATTAGTGTGGCCCCTACTATGCAATATTGCTGGAGCTTTTGTTTGTTTGTACTGTGAACTCGTATATCTTTTCATTCCTTTGTACATCAGGAGAGAAATAAATCCCAGAAAATAATTAGATGAAGACAAAGATGTGCAGTTAACATCTTTTAGAAGCATGAATTGATAAAATTCTTACTTTCCAATTCCTCATCAATCTAAAGATTCAAAATTTTGAACTTAGGTGAGGTCTCTGGACATATTCTTGTGAAACTGATCCACCAGGTCTAGTTATATCAGAACACAACCCTAGCCATTTGCCACAATAATCGATTTATCCAAATCTTATAGTTCTGTACTTGTTCTATTAGGCTGCATTTGGTTTCAGAGACAGGGACACAAATACAGAGACAGAAATAGGATTTCTGTCTCCGCCCCCGTTTGATTTTGAGAG
>JAOBBC010000030.1:22282-34154 GCA_025388495.1 Curcuma longa
TTAAGAAGCAATGCCTCTTCAAAAATCTAATATGCCGTAGAGTTATATGGGCATAGTACAGATTTCTCAGAATCAACCAACAAAAGAAATTCGAACTAATTGTTCATCGACGAAACAATTGATAAAATCAATTGACTCAAAGAAAAAGTCAACAGTTTCAAAAATCGAATCCTCTAGGCATCGAACAACAAGAAAAGATATCGTCTTCTTTATAACCTAACATGCCAAAGTTTTCAACCTTCGCATTGAAAATCATCAACACCAAAACAAGCTAGGGCCTAAGAATTAAACACCAAGCATAGTTCTGATGTGAAACATAGAAAAAAAAACAAGAAATTTATGAGCCGAAAAAAAAATTAGGAGCCCCAAATGCATCGCAATAGAATCGAAGGAAGCGGAACGAAATTTAGGGTTTTCGAAATCAACTCCTCCGTGCGTCGAACATACAACATAAGGAAACATAGGGGAAACAACATCAAGCTAGGACCTAAGAATCAAACACCAAGCATAGTTCTGATGCGAAACATTGAAAAAAAACAAGAAATTTATCAGCCGAAAAAAAAATTAGGAGCCCCAAATGCATCGCAATAGAATCGAAGGAAGCGGAAGGAAATTTAGGGTTTTCGAAATCAACTCCTCCGTGCGACGAACATACAACATAAGGAAACATAGGGGAAACAAAATCGAGGAGAACGAATATAAAAAGGAAACAGAAGCACTCACCGGATCGCAGAAACGGAGGTTGCTTCACACCAAAGATTGAAAGGCGATGGATGACAAGGAGGGAGGAATTCCTGCAGATCCTTGTCGATTTGGGGACACGGGTTCTTCGAGCGGAAGGATACGAGCTTTTATAGGAAGATTTGGTTGCGCGTTAGTTCCTATAAAATTGCTTATTTAAGATCGGGTCCACGCCAACGGAATCAAAATATTCCCAAAAATTCTGGGAGTTTTAGGAAAAATTTCTTATTTCTTTCCTAATTAAGCCGAATTACTAGATATTAATTAGTAACTTGCAAAATTTTCCAAAAATGACTTATTTCTTAATCTGTGATGTCTCTATATATTTCACTAATATTTTAGGAGCTAATATGCGGGATTAAATTTATTTATAATTAGAGAAAAATTGATGGGCCCATGTGTCAGCTGTGCTGGGTTGGGTCGGCTCATTAGGCATCGTCCGTGGTCCGGCCCATTACGGTCCGGACCGGGTCCTTCGGCCCGGACCATCTTTAGATATAAACCCACAGTCAAAGCCGGCTCACTGTTCCGGTCGACGAAGCGACAACGCGAGGCGGAATGGCGAGCGGAAGAGCGACGGCGACGGCGACGACGGTGGTGCCGATCGGCTACCGTTTTCTCCCCACTGATGAAGAGCTTATTCTGGATTATCTGGCCAATAAAGTGGCCGGAGAACTCGTCCCGTCCACGGCTGTCGTCGAAGCCGACGTGTACGGCACTGAACCTTGGAATCTTCTGAGGAAGGACGATCAAGAAGCTTACTTTTTTGCCGTGAGAAAGCGCAAGAACGCTGTCGGAACCAGGGTGGATCGAAGGGCTGGAACAGGGACTTGGGCACTGTACAGCAAGAAAGAAGAATTTGTGACCGTGCTGGAGGACGATGGACGGGAGATCGCCGTGGGTCGCAAGAGCAGCTTGTCTTTCAACGATGGCAAGAAAAAAAACTCTGGTTGGATAATGCACGAATATGAACTTTACTCCGTCGGCGGCGGCTTCCAGGCCCAAGTCCTCTGCCACATCAAGAACAGGACGGCAAGCGGCGGCAAGATCAAGAACGATCGCGGGAGGCGGCCAACTTTCCGACGACGACGCCGCCCAAGAGGGCGTGTAGGCTGCCAACCTCGGTGAAATTTCTTGAACCGTCTCCGACCATTACCGGCGATTGTGACGCGGACGAGGCGCTCTGCGACCAGGTTCTTGCCTCGTTGGCTCAGGTTGAGGAAGAAAACTTTACCACTCCGGAAGACTACGCTGTAGGCCATGAGAATGGCCTGTGGCCATGGATGCAACTTCAGCAAGCACAAACAAGTGATTTGGGTAGCTGGGAAGAAGAACTGAATCAAATTCTTTTGGGCGACGAATTTGATCTCTGATAATGTGTATTGCCTTGACGACTGATCATGTGTGTTAATTAAAATAAACTTTGATAAAGTGTATTGACATTGATCTCAGAAGATGTGTAGCGTATAAGTGTATTGACATTGATCGATGTGTATTGTGTATTTTAAACTTCACTTCACTAATTATGAAAACAAGGATGGTGGACTGGAGTCAACTACTACCTTTGTGATCCTTTTTTTTCATCATAATTTCATGTCTTTTAGATATCGATCAAAGGTACAGCTCCCTTTGCTGCATATGTAAATTGCAAAAGTTGTATAAAATTTCCATACTTCAATGGCAAAGCTAATGCAATGTTGAAGGCTCTCTTGTTTGATAAGGTTATTATTTATTCTGATCATCTACAATTGATCAACATTCTCAAAGAACTTTCTGCTCAACCTTGGTATTAGTTATGGAGCAAAGGTATTGCCTGCTCCAATCTAGTCACTAGATTGGAACTACGTTTCAACAACAAGAAATGATATTTCACATTATATTATTTTGACAAAATTTTGCAAATGTAAAGGTTTTATTTATTGTCATTGCTTCAGAACCTGATTTCAGCAATGCTCATCTAAGAGTCTCCTTTCTTTTAGAAAGGGAATTGCATATATTTTATACAAGCATAAAAGGCCAATTAATCAATTAAACCATAAGTATAAAAGGGCAAATACATTAACAATTTATGCCACAAATGCATGTATGTATGTAATCATCACCTTCTGCTATTAAGTTTGGAAGGAGCCGTGAAGAACAGACAGTACATCACCAGATGCCATTTCAGAAATATCCATCCTCTATAAGAATCAACCATAAATATTTCCATGGGTTTAGTATCCAATCTTATCTTCTTTGTATTCAGCATCCTCAATTGCTGTCAAGAATAGTAAAGCTTTGTCTGGTAAGATAACGCCATCGTTGATCTGGAAGAAGAAGAAGAATGAACCAAGAAACATAAAACCGGTGTTTTGCCTGTATTAGACTTATAAGTGAGCGAGCCTAGTAACAGCATATCTTTGTTGAACACCACAAAACAACAAAAACTTAAACACTTCCAAGACAAAAGAAAAGATGCAGGAATTTAATTAATTTATATGGATACTTCAGTAATTGGTGCAATCAGATAGCGCCTTTGTTTGGTGGATTCAGTGGAGAGTTTGCTGGACTTATGGGAATGTCTACATAAGGCATCTTTTGTACCATGTATTCTATTTTGATCGTAACGGATTATTCTACTTTAGATTTATCCTCTCTTCTCTCTTGTCTAGTTTACTCTTTCCTCGCCCTTATGATTTTTTTTTTTTTGAGTTTTATCCAAAAGGCCTCATACCAATATAGATATCTCCATCCCTAAACACTACTTATTAGCTCTAGTGGTTCTAGATTACAAAATTACCGAAGATTGTACACCTTCTTATCAAATTATTGGATAAGGATATTGATCCTAAACAAAAACTTGTATGACAACAAAGGCACTCTTATTATGTTTTTCTCGTTAAACTTCATAATACATGTCATTTCTCTCTTGCAATTCATAAGCTTAATTTACCAAATAATATCTGCTTTAATGATTGCTCAATCTAATAATATTTTATATATTTTATTTTTCATTTTTTAACCTAACATGGCAAGACTTAACATAGTCAAACTATCTAAATTGTCTTTACAAACTAAGTATATATTATCTTACAGAAATTATGATTTTTAATTTTTTATAAGATACTAATGATGTTTTATAATCTCATCACCACCTCAAGCGTTCAAAATTATTGAGCTGAGTTGAGTAAACAAATCAATATTGATACAGAATGTGGTTCTTGGTTCAAAAAATTATCTTCAAATCTTCAAAAGAATACTATTTTTTAACCTTGTGCATGTTAAGTTACCAAACACTAAAAAATCCATGCATCACTTTTGTGCCCTAGACTTATTTTTATTTATTATTTGATTATTCAGAGACTTTTTTAGCTATGTGTTATGTTTTGAATTCAATTATCAATATTTGAGTTAATATCTAAATGCATTCATTGAGTATTGACTATTTGTTGGGCTTTATTATTTGATGGGTTTTAATTTTAGTTGGATGAAGGTTTGATTCAATTTTGGTGATTGAATGAAATTTCTCTCAAGTCAAATAAAGGAAAGGGATAGTTCAATTAATGACTAAATATGAAGATGTGCTTTTATGATTGATGTATAGAGAGTAAGGGTAAATGCACCAATCTGTAATATTAGTACCTGCTCTACAGTGGTTAATGATGCACGTAAGTATGATGTTATTAAGCTATGCCGCTCTTTTATGTGGATCATTATTCTCAGTAGCTATTCTAGTCATTACATTTCGAAAAAACATCAATATTTTTTTAATGGTAAAGTCAAAATTTTCTTAATTAAGAAATTTCTCTAACTATTGGAATGAAAAAAGAAGTGTTTATAAAAATACTTCTTTTTAGTGTGGATCTTGAGATTTATCGCATTATCTTTTTTATATATCTAATTCATTATTTTTGCATTTTCATGTACATTGAATTGAATTTTATGAGACATTGTGTTATGGTAAGAGCTAATTAAAGGATGTACTTCTTATTAATTAGCCAACCAATAATGACTACTATTTAGTAAAGAAATGTTTTATTGGGTTCCAAACAAAATATTGTATTCTAAAGTGCTATGCAAGAAGGAACTAGCTAACTTAGTTCGTGGAAGGACACAAGAAGAAAAAGGAGAGCACTTGAAACTCCACAATCAGAAAGTATATACTTGTGATTACTCTGCATATACAGTGTCTAGTAGCATGTTTGATCGAGTCACATGGAGGTCTAGAAATTCACACAAAATAGGAAAGAAAATTATAAGCTACTAGGGACAAGAAATCCCTTTCAAGATGCTCAAAGAATAGTCCTACATATCTCTAGAACTAGTTAGGAAATTGTCATTGTTCATTTCACAGATATGATAGGATTTTCAACTATTTATACAGTTAATTATTTCCATTTACATTTCATCAATGCCCTCAAAAACATCCACAAGTGGTGCACTGGATCAGAGAAAAAGAGAAGGTGTTTCAGAAATTGACTTATTGCATATATGTGTTTTGCCCCTACTTTAGCATAAAACAGAGATAAATTTCCTGTTCCTACACCCACGTCAAGGACGACCTTGTTCTTGAATAGAAATGTATTCTGATAAATAACTCAATATAATCTTACGTTTTATACATTTAATCTTACGAAAACTTCTCAAATGTGTTACATCCCTTGACTGCTTTTTATGTCTAGTCTAATAAGATAATTTATTAGCTTGTAATAACCCTTTTACCCATGATAAGATTGCTATGATCTCTAAACCAGTCTAATAATATTTAGTTACTAGCAAATCACTATAACTGGAGTTTGATATTTGTTGTTAGAAAAGAAATTGGGGAAAAAGTTTCAGAGACTCGTAAAAATTTTCATTTTGATTTATAAATAACTGTTTTGATGTAAATATTTTAAAATAATATTTCAAATGATCTTCTAAAATTTTAGAGTCGTTTAGAGAATATCTATCCCATATTTTAGTAAAATTTAATACTGATAAAATCTATATAGATTCACCAACGTGGATGTCAGACTACTCTAGTTTCCCAAGATGTTAGGAATGATAAAAGATTATCTATTTTAATTTTGGTTTTATTTTTATTATTTTTATGTGTTTAATGTAAACTAACAATCCAATAATATATCGACGTAAGTGAGTTTGAAATATCATATCATACTAACTAATTGCATGAAATTTTATTGTTAATATTAATTCATGTAATGAAAAAAAGTAAAATAGGAAAAGTTAATACAAATATAAAGTATTTTAACATTAATAAATGAAATATATATATATATATATACAAATTTATTTAAAACAGAAAATACTTTTGTGTTCTATTAACAACCACCTAAAAGTATCAATATGATTTGTTCTTATTCTAAGGCAACCACCTGTCCGGCTAGACGATATGGCACCGTTGGAGTGAAACGGTGTGAAAGTCCTCCGGGGCATAGTTGTGTCCGAGGTGTAACTAAGTTAGTTATGACGGAATAGAATTATAGAAGAGAACAAGGGTTCGAATCTTGGCGAAGCCGAGACAATACCCTCCTCCGTCGTGGTCAACTGTAATTTTTCGATTTACCTCCTCATATATAATCATGAGACCAATCGTGTGAAACTGAGATTCCACCTTACAAAAGAAAGTTCTACATTCAATTCAACTCAATGAAGATGAATCCAAGGCAACCAAATTCAAAGACGATCTTGTCGATTTGTCCCGCGATCAATCTCTTCCATTTGGCTTCCCAGCACACAATCCTCCATTAATTTACTCCAAATCTCGCCGGCCGTCTTTTTAATGCCATTAATATGCGGAACTGATGATGACAAGAATCACTAGCAATGGCGTCCATGGGCGCCGCCGCCTTCCTCTGCTTCCAAGCTTTGAGCTTGATTTCCACGGCGGGCTCGCTCTCCTTCAACTTCTCCACCTTCGGCCGAGATACGCCGTCCAAGATCGACCTCCAAGGCGACGCCTTTTACCACAACCCCAACATCTCCCTCACCAAGAACCAGCTCGGCGCTCCGATCACCTCCAGCGCAGGCCGCGCCGTTTTCCCTGAGCCGCTCCTCCTCTGGGATGCGACCACCGGCGAGCTCACCGACTTCGTCACACACTTCTCCTTCGTCATCGACTCCTTCCGCCAGCCCGACTACGGCGAAGGCCTCGCCTTCTTCCTCTCGCCCTACCCTTCCTTCATCCCCGACGACTCCTCCGGAGGCCACCTCGGCCTCATCGGGAACGCCAGCGCCGTCTTCATCGCCGTCGAGTTCGACACCTACAAGAACGACTGGGACGAAGACGACCACCACGTCGGGATCGACCTCAACTCCGTTCGGTCCTCAGCAGTGACGACGTGGAACAGCAGCATCAAGGACGGCAGGACGGCCAACGTGTGGGTGAGCTACAACTCCACCACCCGCAACTTGACAGTCTTCTTGACGTACAAAGACAACCCGGTGTTCAGCAGAAACTCCACCCTCTCCTACGCGGTAGACCTCCGGGAGGTGCTTCCGGAGACCGTAGCCGTCGGTTTCTCGGCTTCCACCGGCCTGTCGACGGAGATTCACAACCTTCTCTCCTGGTCCTTCGCCTCTACTCTCCAGCCAAGAAAGAAGAAGAGGAATTCTCTGTTTCCTCTGGTTCTCCTCCTACTTGGCTCGGTTGCCGGATTGATTTCCGTTACAGGGCTGGCAATTTGGTTATGCATGAACAAGATTTGTAAGAAGATAAAGGAAGAAAAGGAAGAGGATCGAATCGACAAAGAGTTGGAGGGAGAGAGAGGCCCCATGAGGTTTTCTTCCCGGGAGCTCGCCGCCGCCACGAGGGAATTCTCCGACGATGTGAAACTGGGGGAGGGGGGATTCGGGTCGGTGTACAGAGGAGTCTTGGAGGAGTCCAAGAAGGAGGTGGCGATCAAGAGAGTGGCGAGAGGGTCGAAGCAGGGGAGGAAGGAGTACATGTCGGAGGTGAAGATCATAAGCCGGTTGCGCCACCGGAACCTGGTACAGCTCGTCGGATGGTGCCACGAGAACGGCGAGTTCCTGCTGGCGTACGAGTTCGTCCCCAACGGCAGCCTCGATAGCCACCTCCACGGCGAGAAGGTGCTCGACTGGCCGGCGAGGCGAAAGGTAGTCATTGGAAGGTTGCGATCCAATAGCTCGTATAATTTCGTTCAACATTATTGAAATTTTCCGACAGGTGACGCAGGGGCTGGCGGCGGCGCTGGTGTACCTCCACGAGGAGTGGGAGCAGTGCGTGGTGCACCGCGACGTGAAGCCGAGCAACGTGATGCTGGACTCCGCCTTCAACGCCAAGCTGGGAGATTTCGGCCTCGCGAGGCTCGTCGACCACGACAGAGGATCGCAGACGACGGCGGCGGCTGGGACGATGGGGTACCTGGCGCCGGAATGCGTTGCTGCCGGGAAAGTCGGCAGGGAGTCCGATGTGTACAGCTTCGGGGTCGTGACGCTGGAGATCGCCTGCGGGAGGCGACCAGTCGAGAGTGACGTCAGGCTGGTGGAGTGGGTGTGGGGGCTCTACGGCCGGAGAAGGGTTCTGGAGGCCGCCGACGGGAGGCTCCGGGGTAAGTTCGACGGGGATGAGATGGAGAGGATGATGGTCGTGGGCCTCTGGTGCGCGCACCCGGATTACGCGATGCGACCGTCTATGAAGCAGGCAATCAGCGTGCTGAATTCCGACAGCGGGCCGTTGCCGGACCTGCCTCCGGCGATGCCGGTGCTGATGTTCTACGCGCCGCCGATGGAGATGTGCAGGTTTTCGTACACGTCGTCGGTGGCGACGACGGCGACGACGACGACGACTTCAACGGTCACTGGATCTGCTACCAACACTTCGCCAGGTTCTTCTTCCTCGTCGACGGCGAACTTGCCGAAACAAGCAAACACTTGATTTGTTTTTCCTTCTTTTCTCTGTGATTAATCTCTTTTGACTCGTTCCTTATTTAGTAAACAATTCAGTGGAGAAGTGTATTATGGAATTAGGATTATAATTTAAAATATATTGATTTTATTTCTCTAATTTTAATTTTATTTAAAATATAATATTATTATTATTAATTAGAATTAAAATATTTATAATGTAGTTATTATGAAATATTGTATAATAGTTATGGATGAGTAATTAACTAATTATTATAATAATGCAAAGATAATTTTGAAAAAAATATACTGACGTAGATAAGACGCTGCTACATAATAAAAGAGAGAAACGTGTTATTCTAATAAGAAAAAATGTTTTTTAAATTGTTTTATTAAACTATCAAATAAATGGACGGTGCACCATTTTTTTCATTTTTAAATTAATTGATTAATTAGTAAATTATTTTCTCTTTACTATTTCCAGTGGCTTTTTGCCAAGTGCATGGATCTCACGGGTGCACGGTAGATTCCTGGGGCTTACAGGATTCTCATGACGTGGCAAAAAGTAAGTGGTGGGTGGGTCACATAACCCAGCGAAATTCATAGATATTTTTCGTTTCCGTTGCGTGTTACTTTATTTTTTTGACTTTAAAGCTGTCGCAGAAAATGCTAAATTGCATATGACGCTGTCTGATTTTTTACAAATAATTTTAAAATAGATTTAATTACATTTTCATAATGCATCAAAATTATTTATTTTAGCTCCTCAAGGCATGGTGTTTTTTTTATATTAAAAAACTCTAACATGTGATGGTAAAAAATAACATACTTTTCTTAAGTTCAAAATCTACTCAGTGCACTTAAAATTTTTAGATTTACTTAGGGATTAGTTAAGTTGGATATCTAATATAAAAAGAATATATTTCTTTTAAAATTAATTTTATTTTTTGCTTCCTTTTAAAAAAAATCACGTGTCAAGGTTCATCTTTTATGTGGAATAACCTATTATCTTTTTTTGGTAGAATTGTTCACCATATCTTTTTTTAGTCAAAAAGATATTAATATTTCATTATAAAATGTTAAAAATTTATTAATTTGGATGAGATTATTACATATTCAAGAAAAAAAGATAAATTGTATGGCCAAATTGAATTTCGTTAGTTTATTTTTCACTTTAACTATAAAAATTAAAAAAATAGTTGTCGTGAACAAAGGTAAGTAGATCACTTAATTAGGATATCTTTAATTGATTGTAATCCAAAATATTTAAAATTAAATGAAAGAACAAAATTTACTATTTCCGGTCCGCCAATCTGTCACCATCAATTATTTGCCTTTCACGACTATGTTTCTTAGAGGGGATAGACATGGGAAGGGACAAAGAGGAGGAAGCTAAGGAAGGAGACTCTTCTGCAAAAAAGTGGATTCGTTATCTTAGCGGTCCCATACGGTCGGTCTCATGACCATCTATGAGAAGGTAAATCGAGAAAGTGCAGTTGATTACGACGTAGGAGTAAGCTCAACTAATGCTAAAATGAACGTGAATAACTTTCCATTAGTTAACGTTGTTTTTTTCTTCTAATTATTTAATATTTTATTAAACATTAATATTAGAATTTTGAGGAATCGCTTCCTTCCAAGTAAACATCACTTCTATTCAACTGCTTTATGATTTATTTAATTAAATATATTTAATTAATTGTCATAAATGAATAAAATATTTATTATCTTCTATAGGACTCTTTGTCCTAGTTTTGTATAACAAGGCCTTTACCATCAACAAGAAGGCATCTTTGCTTTCTCCTCTTCTCTTTCCACTCATGGCTTCCGCCGTTGCCTTAGCCGTCCTCCTCTTGGCCTCTGGCCTCGCGGCCAGCTTCGCCGTCCCCGATCTGGACGTCCTCACCCTCGCCGAGCAAGATCGGGCCGTGACGGGCCGCAGCGAGGAGGAGGTGAGAGTGCTCTACCTGGAGTGGAGGGCTAAGCATCGCCCCATCCAGAACGCCCTCGATCTGGATGCCGACCGCTTCGAGGTCTTCAAGGACAACCTCAGGTTCGTGGACAAGCACAACGCGGCGGCCGACCTCGGGGAGCACTCCTTCCGGCTCGCGATGAACCGGTTCGGCGACCTCACCAACGAGGAGTACCGAGCCAGGTATCTCGGGAACTTCTCCCGGCGGAGGAGGCCCGCTGGCGGGGAAAACAACGGTCGGTATCAGCTGAGAGAAGGGGACTCTCTGCCCGATTCCATCGACTGGAGAGAGAAGGGCGCCGTTGTCGCCGTTAAGGATCAGGGCAGCTGCGGTGAGCGATTTCTTACTTCGTTGACTTCAGTTATTTTGTTTTAATCGTAGAAGTTAAGTAATACTGATTTTTATTGTGTAATAAGTGGCAATAAAGTTAGATCTCTTGCTTTTGTTTGATTAAAACTTTTCAAGATCGCTTTTTCTTCTCCTCTTGTCTGACTTTTGACAAAAGGGGGTGCTGTTTAGAGTTATTTGCTTGGGGATCTGCTTCTATACTATTTTTTGCCTCTATTTTGTTGGAGTTGCTGGATCTAGAAATCTATCTACTGCTAGTGTCATAGTCTGATCATCACCACCCATGATTTTTTTCTTGAGATCCAATCATATTATTGTGATTCGTTTTGCCAATTGTAAACCTTTTTACTTACTGCTAGTACCGTAAAGAAATAAGTAGATCTCTACTTGAAAATTTTGCTTTGAAATGAAATCATAAGTTCGTGATCAATTACTAACAAGTTATGGCAAGCTAAACTGATAATGACGACAAAGCAAGGTATATTGTTTCAATGAATTCAACAAGTATGCTGATTATGGCTTTGTTGGTGGTTACAGGTAGCTGCTGGGCATTCTCAACAATTGCTGCCGTGGAAGGCATCAACCAAATCGTCACGGGTGACCTGATTTCACTATCAGAACAGGAATTGGTGGACTGCGATACCTCCTACAACCAGGGCTGCAATGGTGGACTCATGGATTATGCGTTTGAGTTCATCATAAAAAATGGCGGCATTGACAGTGATGAGGATTACCCGTACAAGGGTGTAGATTCAATTTGTGACACTTACAGGGTGATCTATGGACTGAACATTGATGCCATTTTAAAGTCTTTAGATAGGGAATGTCCTTATAACCTTGGTGCCTGCCTTTCTCATGCAGAAAAATGCTCACGTTGTGACAATCGACTCTTATGAAGATGTTCCTGAAAATGATGAGAAGTCTCTCCAGAAGGCTGTGGCCAATCAACCAGTTAGTGTTGC
>JAOBBC010000030.1:74643-85263 GCA_025388495.1 Curcuma longa
AGAAAAGTGCGAATTTGGTAGGATCCGTGGCACTTTCACGAATCCCTTAATCGAGGACCGCATCGCGCCCAAATCGCAGCATGAAAACCGTCCCTGTGACTGCGAAAACGAGTGATTCCTTCGCTACATCATAAACCCTAATTCAAACCCTGAATTGAATTTTGACGGTTTATGTGTCGATGGGCCGGCCCACGGACGATGCCTAATGGGCCGACCCGACCCAGCACGGCTGACACATGGGCCCATCAATTTTTCTCTAATTATAATTTTATTTAAAATAAATAAACTTAATGCCACATATTAGCAGCTAAAATATCAGTAAGCTTCAGAGATATAAGAATGCAGTGTTCGTTAAGTTATTTAATACAACAAAAACGTCCTTTCATTCTGAAACTAAATCAAACATCAAAGTCCTACAGTTTCATTCCTTGAATTGTAAAAATTGAATCTTTAACTACAACTAGTTGTCAAATAAGATTTCTGTTTGATATATATCTCAAAACAACACAAAGTTTCAAGCAAGCCATAGCATCAGCCATTTGTTAACAAATACCAGAAGCTTTCCTTTTGCAATAGCTTAAGGAAGAACAATGAACATTCTGTAACCATTACACCATTTCTATTTCTATTTCTATTTCTCCACAGCTTCCTGTTTACTACTATCTGCTCTATTTTGGATATCTGAAATTTTTGATTGATCACCATTCACATCTCTGTTTTTCTCTTGGGTTGTCAGTGAATTGCCAGCTTGGATTCTTTCTGCTCCATCACTTTGTTCTCCAAGTTTGGCTTTTCCTCCCTTTGAGTTTGCATCTTTGTTGAATTCATTTCTTCATGAACGACAGAAGTTTGATTTTGTGACACTGTAGAATTAGTTGGATCCAAATTCACTGTCAGGTTAGCTGGAGATGCAACCAACTCTACAGATACAGTTGTAGAGTTCTTCTGGAAATAGATCTTGTGCTTGGAAAAATATGTCGAATTTGCTACCAATTCACCTGCATCTGTTGATTGTGAGTCTTTGATGTCGAGTGGTTGACCCTCATTTTTGGATTCAACTGTCGTCCTGTTTTGGAAGGAGGTAATGTCTGGGATTGGAGTTCCAACTTTGGTTGAAATTGTATCATTATCAGCTGTTGAACTTCCTCGGCGATTAATACTTGAATTTTCTTCCGTTGTAACATCTGATTCATTTCTGTTGAAGTTCTTCGTTGCTCCATGTGATTCAGAATCTGGCTTCCCTTTCAGAATCTCTTGGTATCCTTCAGGCACGTCTCTAATCTCTCCATCTTTCTTCTTCTTATCGTCTGGTTCATTTCCGTCGAGGTTCTTCATTAATGCACCATTTTCAGATTCTGATTCATTTGGTTGGATCACATGAGCTACGGCACTAGATGCATCATCGGGCTTGAAGCTTCTTTCTCCTGACGCCTGAGAGGCTTCTTGGGCAGTATGAGCTACTTCGCTAGATACATCGTCTTCTTTAAAACTTATTTCCCGAGCTTTATGAACTGCCCCATCATCGTCATCCTCGAGTTCCTCGTTGGATCCACCTCCATCCTCGATTTCTCCCTGCCTAATTCCATGTCCTGCCTTCATAGCACCATTCTTCGCCTCTTCAGCTATGTGAGGCAGATCCTTCCGGCCAAATACTCTAATGTCGAACAGCCTTCCACCACCCTTTGCATTCGTCTCTTTGAACGTTTCCTTCTTGCCATGTGAGTGCTTCATCTGATAGACCAGCCAGATGCAGACGGCAATCAAAAGACATATCTGAAGGACATTTTTCATTTTGAGCCCCGCTTTCCCTCTCTGGTTCCTATTGGACGCCTGCCTCAACATGGAGAGCCTCCTCGAGAGATCCGTCAATCTTGCCGTGCCTGTGCAGGTACAGAAGAGGATATTAAGACCAACCCAAGCATCTGATCTCTTCAAACAAAACAGGATCCTAATCGTCCTGGTCAACTTCCAGATTCTTTTCCCTTCTTCGACAACAATCCTCTCCAGATTTCATCATTTCAGGGTAGAATCGATCCCATTGGATTTTAAGGAAGAAAGGAGGAACATTTACATGAAATAAAAATGCATTCTTTAAACTGAGAAAGAAATTTGCCAACAATATCGATGAACGAGCAGGAAAAAAACACTCACGAAGCTCCAAGACCCCTCGAAACCAGATGAAATCCCACCTTACTACATAACAACGCAAGGAGAGGGAAAACATACCTCAAGTAGAGATCTCAGACCTCCTTACTCCTCTGATCTCCGCTGCTGCGGAGGACGGGCAGGGCGACGGAAGACTCGATGAGGGTTGCTCCAGTCAAAGTGGCGAGCCACGAGGCGATTGATAATCTTCTTTTCCTCTTTCAGGGCGTTTGGACTTCAAATTTCTGGCTTGGATCAGATCTGGAAAAGGGAAAACCAAAGAACGATGGAAGAGAAGTGGATCAGCTAGTGCTTTAAGCTGTGCCTGTGTTGTTTCGCATTTGATTTATTCTTTTATTTATCCTCTTATAAATTTTAAAAATAATCGAAAGAAAAGTTTATTTATTATTGAATGTACATCTTAAATTTTTTAAAAAATAAATATATAAGAAATCTAAGGAAAGGGATTATTTAACTCTCTAAGATATACAAATACAACATAAAATTAAAACAATAATGTAATTTAGGATTTTTTTATTTAAATATTAAAAAATATCTTTTAATTTATAAAATATTTAACAATGTATACAAATTTAAACTTAAATTTATTTTTAAAGCAATACAGTGACATAAATAATTGCAAGAACAAATTAAATAACTTTAAATTCATGAAAGAATTGTTTAATTTGGTCTAATAATAACAAAAAATAACAATGTTAAAATGTATTTTACTGTCAAGCTATTCAATATTCTTTTATGGACAATTCAAGAGATAATTTAAGAAAATAAAAAAAATATTTTGTCATAGAATAAAAGTGTTTCATGGTAAAAAAATAAAGTAATGGCACTTTAACCATAATAAAATAAAAATAAAAATTTAAGAAACAAATAAACCTAGCTACAAAACCTCAATCATCAATACTTTAATCAACAACAAAAAAACCTTTAATTCCTTAATTAGGAATAAATCAGGGCACTTTAATAATACGAGACTAATATTTTAAAAGTTAATTTTCTATATATGATAAATAATGTCATTTTAAAAATCATCTACCTCCAAAATTAATCTATTAAAATATAAATATTTAAATATATCTTATTATGCTTAAAAACATATTTTAATTTAAATTATATAACAAAAATAATATCAATTACATATTAGGGGAAAAACGTTTGCTTTTAGAATTAATCGTTTGAAATTCAAACATCTAAATTATAAAAAAAATTTAGAGGGATGTAATTTTCAAAAATCCAAGAAAATCACTTATATTACATTTTAACACTGCACCACAATATTAAAATATGTCTTAACGTGTTCAACAAATATGCGTTTATTATTTCAAAGTTTACCTTATTATGCTTCAGTAAAACATATTTGAATTTAAATTTGCGAATCAAAAAGAATATAAATATTTCCATCAAATTAAATAAAAATCAAACTAATAAAAATAAATTTTTATTTATTTATGTTCGATTTTTAATTGAAATAATGGAGATATTCTTTATTTACCTTCTATTTCTATCTTTAAATTTTTTTAAAAATTCTCTCTCTCTCTCTCTGTAAGAGGAAGCACACAAACAAAACAAAAGGTTAAATTAGTAATTGCCGCGTCGGCATGGGGCCAGCTCGAGTCTAGTGCCATCAAATCCGTCCATTGTCTGGTCTGGTCAGGTCAGGTCAGGGCGCGAGACTTGGCGAACGGGTTAATAATTCGCGACGGATCTCCACGCCCTCAGTTGCCAGCTTGGCAGCATCATCGTCAGTCGTCACCACCCACCGCGAACGCTCCGCCGCGAGCCAAAAACCCTCCTCTCCATCCAGCCCCCTTCCTGGCTTGCCCTAGCCATGGCAGACCTCTGATCCGCCTCCGATCTCGCGACTCATGGCATCTTCCGCCGCGCCGATACGCTACGGCGGTGCTGCTTCCGTCGTCGGCACAGCCGACGCGCTCAACCGCATCCTCGCCGATCTCTGCACTCGGGGCACGCCCAAGGTTCGTTTCCTCTACTTGCAGACCATGCTGGTTACAGGATTCCGTGTTCGTTTCCTCTTCCTCCGGATCATACCGGTTACTCGATTCCTCATCTCCGCTTGATTTGGATTCGTTGTGTAGCAAGACAGGGATGCGTTGATTTTTTGCTTTTTAAAATTTTCTTTGATTGGATCGGACGTTGTAACACTGCGTTTCTTCTTGAACCCTATCGATTTGGAAGTTATAAAATCGAGCTTCTTCTTTCTAGGTTGTCGTGTCGACGGTTAGTAATTATACCGTCCAAAATGTCGTTGAAGGAATGCTCCTAGGGTTTGACTGCAAATAGAACCTGGAACTTTATTTGATGTAAATTAGCTTTGTAGTCGGTATGCACTATTGAGCGCTTTTTCTTGTTGCGTATAGGACGGTGCTACTGCTTCTCTAAAGAAACATGTCGAGGAAGCAGCCCGTGATCTCGGTGGAGAAACTTTTTCTCGGTGCATGGATCAGTTTTACGAGAGAATTGCTAGTCTTTTAGAAAGCAATGAAGTCGCTGACAATTTAGGTGCTTTACGAGCCATTAATGAATTGATAGATGTTTCATTGGGAGAAAGTGCTTCCAAAGTGTCAAAGCTCACTGCCTACATGCGAATGTTGTTTGAGGTAAAGCGTGATCCTGAAGTCTTAATTCTTGCCAGTGAAGTACTAGGTCACTTGGTGAAGTCTGGAGGAGCAATGACGGCAGACGAAGTGGAGCGACAGGTTGGATTTTTTTTTCTTTCTTCTATTTTTGTTTTTGTATTTTAGCATTTGCAACATGTATATCTGTCTTTATTGACAATTTTTTCTTCATTTTCAGATAAAAAATGCCTTCGTTTGGCTTCATGGTGAAAGAATTGAATATCGTCGGTTTGCTGCTGTCCTAATTCTCAAAGTAATCATTGTTATACCTGATAGTTCTATTTGTCACTGAACCAAACAAAATATCCTTTTTTTAAAATATTTTTTTTACAAAGAAATTCTATGTAGATCAGGGAATGAGGATAAACTCACTGATATAGATAAGTAATCTTTGAATATATATATTTCAATCTATATATTATTTAGTCCCAGCACATATTTTACATTGCAATTTGTAACAAGTAGTTTGTATATGATAGTTCAGTGGCAGGATAAAGTCCAGATAATCCCAAAAGTTGCCGCCTATGACTTCTTGTTGTACTTATCCTATGATTGTGATCTATTACTTCCAAAGTCGTCATATTCATATCCAAGAAAATAATTGTTTTGTTTATTGACAAAACTGTTCTTTAAATAGTTCTAAAATTATAATCGACAGAATGTCACATTTCTTAACAATTTTAACAAATAGACTTTCATTTTTCTTAATGAAAAGTTCTTGGTTCAACTACTATTATTGTTGATGTTTTCAATGCTGAAACTGTTCTTTAAGTAATTTTGAATTTACAATCAGCAGTAGATTCTTGAAAAGAAGGTCTTAACTCTATTATTCAAGCAGATCGTCTATGCTTTTGTGATTACACCCATCTTTCAGAGTGCTTTAACTTCTGATTTTCTTAGGAAATGGCTGAAAATGCATCCACTATGTTTAATGTTCATGTTCCGGAATTTGTGGATGCCATATGGGTTGCATTAAGGGATCCTACTTTGGCTATCAGGGAAAGAGCTGTGGAAGCTTTGAGGGCATGCCTTCGTGTTATTGAAACGCGTGAGACACGCTGGCGAGTGCAATGGTATGCTTAACATGTTTGACTTAAGGATTTTACCAAAGATGTGGCATCTTACATTTAATTTTTCCAAATTGTCTCATTTTGATCATTCTATCAAATAACAATGGCCTGGTAGGTTTTCATAAATGGCAAACTGCTTCTTTATGAATGCTTGCCTTTCCTTCCTGCTTCGTGTTTTTTTGATTGGCCTAAGTAAGCTCATAATGTACAACTTGTCTACATGATAGATCTACATTGTGTCTGTTCCAGCATTGACAAGAATTTGTCGTAAGCATATAATGATGTTTTAATTACACTTTTTTCATCGCAACTGATTAAAAAGCGGGGTGCTATTAATGATGCTCTAACTTGTTTTATTTAAAATTTAAGATGATGTATACCATTTTTCTTTGACATGAAAATATTTGGCTAGCATCAGCATTAACAGGCTTTGAATGTTTTGTTGAAGTTGTATTGTTAACTTAAAACATAGGTGGCAAACTTGGGCGATCCCAGTTTGTATCAGCCCAGTTTGATTGAAATCAACATATGTTTGATTCAATTTCTAGGGAGAATTCATTCATAATCGGTAAGCAAACTGAAATACTATGGGTTAACGAATAAAATATGTACAAATCATTTGGGTTTGGATGATTTCAGAAAGGTTTGATGGATCAGCCAAAATGGTGAAACACAGTGGAGACATGGAGTTCTTGCCACCAAAATGTGGAGCATCACAGTGAGGGAGGAGGATTGTGTCCGTTAGTTCGATTCTGCTGGTGCTTTTCTCTGATGGAGAAAGGTTGCCACATGGTCCGGATAGCTGAAGGATCAAGGTCGTGAGGTTTGGGTCGGGAATAGGGAATGGATGCAGATTAATTATTAGTAACTAAAATAATCATATATCTATGTTATTTGTTAAATTAGTATTACACTAATTAGTCATATCAATTATAACCAAATGATATTAATTAACATAGTCATATTAATTATAACTAATATTTATATCAAATCAGTCATGATCTGACAGATTAAACTTAGATGATTTTTTTTCACATTGATATTCTTGTCATTTGGATAAGAGTATCCTGTTAATATCATATATATTATTGGTCATTAATACGGTTAAGTTAATTCGATCATCATCATTGTTTTCAATAATATGACTATTTTGATTATTAATAGTGACATGTATATTAATGGTTTTATGTTAGGATTTTTGCTTAACAGTACATATATATTGCTAATTTTATGTCATGGTCATCATTATTTGTATAGCAATATCATGTTAATATCAGATATGTATTATTAGTTATGAATATGATTAGTTTAATTTGATTATACATTTTATACTAGCTAATATGCCTAATGATTACAAATTTTTATGGATACAGTGATTTAGTAATATGCCTAATATTTTATATAAGCAATTATGATAATCATATTATTAGTGTGATATTATAATTTCTAATAATAACTGAAATTAATTGAGCATGATTAACTAATTGTCCAATATCAATTTATTATTCTAAATTCTTTACTGTTATTATTTTCTTATGGTTTCCATCCAATTGACTTTGCTAGAGATAAGACAACCATGTCTTAAAGTGGAGGACAAAGTAGTAGGACACACTCGAAATGTTGGCAACCTATGTTACTTGAACTTGGGCATGAATGTTGTATACATGTATGAAGCGGGTAATTGAAGTCACCAAGTGTTGGACCTAGGAACACTATAAATTAGATCAGAGATTTAATGCATGCCACATTTCTTTTATCAGAATGTATCTAAGCTCAGAACATGTGTACATAATTAGAGCCATATATACCACACTACAAATTTAGATTGACACTGGCATATCTGCGCTTAAAGAGGTCTCCGATGGAACTAGACAAACAATTAGATATTTAGAAAATCTTATAGAGGCTGTCAAATATCCTCGTTCATGAGGAGTGATGAGAAACGTGAGATCATGTTTTCCGCATGAGTGTGGTCTTGAACAAGAGTTCTATCATGTTGCAAAGTTATGATCTTCCTGTAGGACTGATGCGTGCTAGAGGGGGATGAATAACGCTCGTCGTTCGTTCATTTTATCAAATTAACTAGCAGTGGAACTAAACACAACATAGGGGACATGCATGTGGATTTTATTTGGTTCCTAACCTTCCAGGGTTAGTACTTCCAAAGCCTATGTATGGGAAGACGCTCGTCCACTAATAGTCTCATTTCCAGAACTCTTTTCGGAGACAGAGAAATCCGTTTTACAGTCCAAAGTAATAATAAAAAAAATAAAGTACACGACAATAATAATTAAATCAAACTCTCGTGTAGGCCATTCTGGAAGTCTTGAGTGCAACACACTCTTCTTGGAGCTTCCTCGGTTGTACGAGTAGGATGACGTTCGCGTTCAAAAGCACCACAGGATGAAGAATTTTGAGTATCAGTGTTGTTCCTTATAGTGCACATTGAGAGCCTTATAAAGACTCCTTCAAGTGCTTGGATCCCTTTCCAGGTGTCTCAGATCGATCTGATTTGGTTTTGTCGGTCTTTATCGAGGCCAATTCCACCATATCCGGGCGCCTAAACCAACCCCAGGCGCTTGGACGGTCCGGGTACTCAGAGCATGATCCGGGCGCTTGGATTTAGTTAACTTAGGTTTGACTTGAGTTGACTTTGGGTTTGATTTGCTCCTCTTATGCTTCCTCAGTCTCTAGTTCCTACAAGCTCAACATACAATAAACAAGCAACTTATTTATAGTTTGTCTGACCTACTAAGCTTACTTAAGTCTTACTCTATAGGTTTAACCTACTCAGCTTACTCGTGCCTAATTTCTTATTAGGACTAGTCATTAGGTAGACTTTCTACTTGCCGAACATCCAGTCACCCTTGACCTGTTTTCATCTACCAAGCATCTGGTCACCCTTGATCTGCTTGGATTTTCTCTTGCCTAATCTCCAGTTAGGATTTTCTTCCTCAGCTTCACTCATCAGGACTTTCTGTCCAGCCTCCAACCAGAACCTCCCTTGCCTAGCCTCTAACTAGGACTTCTCCTGCCTAGCTTCCAACTATGACTGTTTGCCCGATCCAACTGACTAGACTTCACTCATATTTAAACATCAAGTCCTGTTTGGATCAACCATTGGTCAAATTGACCAGACCTAGGTATATTATTAAACATCGAAACCCTGGAGGTAGACTAGTGCTCCTTGCACCAATACTTCTTCCAATGTGAAGCTTTGAAGTTAGAGTCTTGCCGGTCTCTATTTTTAAATATGATTGATTACCTTTACTAATTGTAAACTATTTTTGTTATATCTATTTCAGTCTTTCATTTATGCCACATGTTATGCCATTTAAAATATTTCGAGTAGGCACTATGTTGACTCCAATGAGTCATATCTCTTAAAGAAAATGTTATGTTGAGATTTCTCTTAATACGACCTCTTTTGTAAGGAAGGTCTCATGTTCCTCTATATTAGGGATGCCTGTTTTGTTACATCAACCTCTTTCCATATTTGTCGCAATGGTATGCACTTCGTATAGATAAGCTAGTGACCACATTTGACGTGGACCCATACCATTGTGCTTTATCAAAGGCAACATTCATAGCCGGTCTGAAGTTTTTGCCAAGCCTTTTCTTATCTATGCTGTAGTTTTCTTTAGAACTCTTAGAATTCCATCAATTCTAGTGTCACTTATCTTAATATTCTCATCTCACCTTATTGTTGTGTGTGTTCTAATTCTTGAGCTTCCTATGATTGCAATCATCGTTTCTTCCTGGGACATCCTCCTTTATATAAGCTATTATTTTTTTGGATGATCGATCATCTGGCACTTTGTCACATAAAATAAGTTTGCATTATAATATTTCTATAAAATTTTAGTTATATAAAACTAAATTGAGATGGCTATCTAATGTAATTTTAGTTTAAGATGATATGTATTTAGGTGACTAATAAATGTTCCAGTTAGGTAATGTGAAATCATGATAAATACACACATTAATCGAATAAGAGGGAGACAAAAAATGGTTAGCAACAATAAACTTGGATAAAATTTATTCAAATATAGATAATAATATAGTAGAGGATCAAGCCCAATGACATAGGCAGATCCATATAGCCGATCTCACTTAGTGGAATAAAGGCTTGATTGTTGTTGTATGTCTCCCAAAAGATCATTTTATATATTGGTCTATGTTGACTAAAACTTCTTTATTGTCTATCTCAAATAGAGTTTCGATGAAAATTATATGAAGAATTCTATAAAGATCGGGTTATATCAATAATTAACTCTAAATCTATACCTTTTTTTCCTTTTGTCATGGATGAATTCATTGAACACATACCAAGATACATTACCATGGTGCATATTGTTTGTAGATGACATTGTTTTAGTCGATGAGATACGTAAAGGAGTAAATGTTAAGCTCGAATCTTGGCAAGAAATGTTGATAGCAAAAGATTTTAGACTTAGTAAAATTAAAATTTATGGAATTTAAATTTAGGAGTATTAGATATAGCAACACAATTGTTAAGTTTGGAGATAACGAGTTACTTATAACTGAGAGTTTTAAGTATGTAGGATTGTTTTTGCAAAAGGATGGAGGAGCTGATAGAAATGTTTTACATAGGATACAAAGTATAATTGAAACGGAGGAAGGCGTCAATTGTTATTTGTGATTGTAAGGAACCTCTAAAGTTTAAAAGAAAATTTTATAAAATGGTGGTTAGTCTTGCAATGTTATATGGAATTAAATATTGGGTTATA
>JAOBBC010000030.1:455656-467421 GCA_025388495.1 Curcuma longa
ACGAGCTTGTAATCTAAGGATAGCTCACCCTCCGGCTCCATTAGTTCCATCGCAGACATTAAAAGCCTTAGCTGAAATAACTAGTAATAAGCAACGAGCCAAGAAACAAAATTACAAGAATGTGAGATAAATAGAAGCAGCTCTAAATCTGTGAAATCGAGAGGGATCAACAAACTGTTGATCTGAGAAAAAAACAAACATAAGAGAAGCAGCCTGTGTAAAAAAATTCATTCATTTCACTTATTCCACGAGAACAAAAAGAAGAAACCAGGCTCTGTTGAATTTCAAGTATTATTTAGTTTCACAAATAAGATACAAAGACTTACTTCACATTTGTAATTGCACAAAAATGATTTTTTTTTTTAATCAAAAAGAGTCCTACAAAAAATTCGAGAAAACGTCCACTATGTTGGCCTATTTGTCAAAGAAAAATGAAGTGTGTTATATGAAAATAATTGTAAATAAATTCAAAACCTTAGCTGAATTAACTCGTAGCAAGCACCGATCCAAGAAACAAGATTATAAGAATGTGAGGCAAATAGAAACAGCTCTAAATTTGTGGAATTGAGAGGGATGAACAAACTGCCGATCCCAAAAAAAAAAAACACAGATAAGAGAAGCAGCCTACACCGAGGTTAGACTCACTGCGGAGTAAATTCACCTTCCGTCGATAGCGGCCTACACCTTCACTTTGCGGGCTCGAGAGGGTAGATCCCTGATACTGCTTGCTCGCCGAGGTTAGGCCACTCGTCGGTGCTGTGAGTTAGCAGCGATGGTTCGTGGAGCGTTAGAGAGATTATATTGGTCTCGCCCTTCACTGTATCAGGTGCGGCGACGGCGTGCGATCATCGTGGGCGGCGAACAGGTGAGGAGGAAGGAAGTGCGGCGCGCGAAAAAGGTAAATTGAAAACCCTATGTTTGCTCATCCATTCATTCCTGGTGCATAATTGGTAAAATTAAAGAGGGCAAAAAATAAAAAATACACTCCTAGTTATTAGAATTGTCAAAAGACACATTTCCTTTTTAAAAGGTAAAAAGAATACCTCTTATTTTAAAATTATTTTATTTTAGTCCTGTTATAACAGGTACGACATAAAAAAGTTAAAATTATTTATAAAAAATACTATATATAATAAACTTTTATATTAAAATTCTTTTATCAACTTAATAAAGATTACTTAATATTAATTAAAATTATTTTATTTAAGCACTTTAAATGATTACTATAATAATTATAAAAAATTAAAAAAGAATAAGTCAATATCCATTTAATTTTTAAAATTTCTTTTCTCATCTTAATTCCCATATAAATTCAAATATAAAATTTTCTTCAATGATTTAATTATTTTAATCTTATTTTACTATTTTAAAATTATTTTAATTCTCTTTTTAAAAATAATTATATAAGTATGTATAATCTATTTAATCTATTTATTATGCTCTCAGTTTTATATATAATAAAACTTCGAGTGTAGGTAGACTACTATACTCCACTCGAATTCGTATCTAGAAAATACTTCAAATATTTAAAATAATAATCAATAACATAATAAAACACTGCTCAAATCTAGATTTCACTATCTTGATATATTCATAATTTTTATATGATATCTATTAGTAATATCAAATAATAAATTTATTTAACCAAAATATAATAAAATAAAATCTATACCTCTTAAATTTTCTTCGGACAATGAAACAACTAAGGATGTGGCAGTAGTCCTACAATGAGGCGAGGGGCCAATCTACTAATGATGTAGTTGAGGCGATGACTTTGAACATGGGATAAGGACTGTTTAGAACTGGACACGAGGGGTGGGGTGTTTTTTAAATAACCACCACTAATTTAACTTATTTTACAAATATGGGTTGAGGCGCTAGAGGAGCTGCCCAGATTTTGGATTTCGTATGATCCCGACAATCTAAGGACTCAGGTGGCCGAGCTGGAAGCCAGGCAGATTCCCCTTAATCATGAACTGAAGGAAGCGAAGGTTGAGGTGGAGTGGCTCAAGGTCGAGATTGCGGACCACGCGGAATAGTTACGCCAAAAGCAACTAGAAGTGGGCGCTACCAAGGCAGTGGCGACATCTCTTAAAGGTGAGCATAAGGCTCGGGTGAAAAAGTTAAAGCCTCGAGTGTCCGTCGAGGAGGAAAAAAGGAAGGAAACTTTGAACGCGTAAAGAAGGGGTGGGGTGTTTTTTTAAAGTAACCATCACTAATTTAACTTATTTTACAAATGTGGGCTAAGGCACTGGAGGTAGTTTCCCAAATTCTGGACTTCATACGATCTTGACAATTTCTACCGACTCAGTTGATCAGAAGCAACTAGAAGTGGACGCTACCAAGGCAAAGACGACGTCTCTTAAAGAGACAGAATGAAGTACATGTAGATGGAATATGTAGCAGCCAAATTAGAACCTCTGATACAGAGAATTCTGATACAGAGAATTCGATTGGCATGCACTCGGATGAGGATAGCAATGAGAATCCATCTCTAATATTTCTTTCAACTGAAATGCCATAGTTGGAAAAATATTTATTTTTTTCTCAAACCTTTTACTCTTTCCTTGAATTTCTTTTTGACAACTTTGGGATATAAATTTCAAAGTTGTAATCAGATACTCTTTCCTGGATATTTATAGAGAAGTATTAAATAAGTTTTAGGCAGATAAACAAGATTTTAGCGATCTTAACTGAATTGGTCGGTATTGCCCATTCTACACCATAGAATATTGCCTGATCAACAGCTATATGACCCTATAACAAGAAGAACCTACTAAGATCAATGTGGCATAAATACTATTGTTGAAAAGGGAGAAGGATATTAAAAATTGTCCAAGTTCATATACTCAGGGTGTGTTTGAAAGCTATGACCGATCCTATAGTTCTAATCAGATTCTCTGGACCACCTACTGTACAAATTTCAGAGTGAAGAATCAAGCAATTACAATTATTTAGTAATAGAATAGCCAATTATATCTACAATCATGAAGGTTATACCATGCATTAACCGTTTAAACAATTTCAGAAACATCCATAACAATACCAGAAACTTGAAGTCATTGAGTAATTATTGAACAAACCAGACAGAACAAGAGCAGCGAACGACAAAGGGGAGCGGCGAATGGCGGCGAAGGCGAGTAGAGCAGAAAATCGCGAGAGATTAGAGCGGATGGGTAAGCGTCAAGATGCGCGAGCAACCGGCGAACGAGAGCGGCTAACGGCGAACGAGAGCGGCTAACGGCGAACGGCAACAGCGAATCGCGAGGGATTAGAGAATCACGGCGGCGGCGGTGGCGGTAGAAGGTTTTAGAGAATCGGCACAGTAAGTAGGTTAGGCGACGAGATAAGGTACAAGGAAATAATGGTATAAAATTTATCATTATAAATAGTTTAATATAATATTTTAATTAAAAATATAATTTTTTTTAATACATATGCTTTTCCAGTATACAAATGTGCCCGCTCTATACAAACCAATAAACATGATGAATAGAATAATGAAGTGGAAGAAATAAGGATCGAATTAACATATGAGATTTTGATATTAACACATATCGTTAAACATTATTTATAATGATATTTTAAATTAAATATCATGACAAATCATATTTAGTGATTCTAACACCTTGAGTTTGAGGGGGATATTAGAATATTAATATAATATATATTAATATTATTATGTGACCCGGTCATATAAACCGATCCGTCCTAACTATCTATATATATGGCTGTAACTCTCTTTGTATTATTCATTCAATCAATAGAAATATATTTCTGACAAACGATCAAAATAAATTGATAAAAGTAAAAGATACAAAAAGGATTACTTAAGTAAAAAATTTATGCGCCAATGGAAGGGAGATGGTGAAGGGAAGGCTCGCGCTTGCATGTAAGCTAGGGCAAAAACTTGATGTCACGATGTAAGAGCGACAGAGTTTCATGAAAACTCTAATGTAATATTAAATACGTATAGTTATAACATAAAATTAAAAAATATATTAAAAAATATAGGTATAGATAAGAGCGTAACATGCATTAAAAAATATTAATATTTTATTTACAAATTTAAATATACCAATAATTAAAATATGTTGCACTTAATATTTTTATATTATGATTTAATTTTTCATTAATATAATTTATCATCATAAATAATTTAATATGCTACTTTAATATTTAAAATAATTTATTTTGATAAATATCATTAAAAATTATTTATAATAATAATGAAACTTATAGTAACAGTAAATTATAAGTATAGGTATATACTACTTATACCTACAATAAAAAAAACTTATAGTGATAGTAAAATATAAGTATAGGTATAGATATCCAATAGCCACAGTATTGATATCTATCTCTATAACTTATAGTGACGGTGTCACATATCTGTAGCTATATGTTACCTTTACCTACAGTTTATATATACGTAGCTAAAATTTACCGTGGGTATATGGTAATTTTTTTGTAGTGTTAAAGAACAACTTTCCAGAGGATCTATTCACATATATCAGAAGTTTAGCAAAATGTTCAATATTACAAACTTTCTTTAAACTAGAAGAACTCCTTCAAATGTTTTATCCTACTATACCTCATATATTTCTATTATCTATAAAGCTAAATTCAACTACAAATTTACAAGCAAAAATAAATTTTCAACATGTAAAGATTCAAGGAACTTTGTCTGTTGTTGTCAATTACTCTACTCCTTCCGACGAGTAAACATTGAATACGAACAATTTGCTCAGCATGAATTCAAATGAAGACTTATTATCCTTTTCACCTTAATGTCAAGGATTTTGATTCTCTTGAAAACTTTCCTAGTAAACTTGACATGATTATAAAATATATCATAGAATCTAAACCCTTTGAAGCTTTTATAATTGCCAATTTTGAAAGTTCATCTCTAGAATAGATTAACCTCAAAATTGAGTCAGCTCGCACCTTATTAAATTAGACATTTATGAAGTTAATGGATTACATTTAACACTTGAAAATTTCCCTTCGGATCTTAATCTCGAATGAGTTGTTGATACTGAAGTACTAGATTAATTAAAACACTTCAATACAACAAGAATAATAGTTATGGGATATATATCATGACCTAATAACCTTCTTCTAACCAATGACATGAAAAAAAAATATACTGATCAAGAATCATGGGTGTTGTTTTTTTTCCCTTATCAATTTACAACTCAATATAAGGGTTTGTGCAATATTACCAAAAGAAAAATAAAGTCTGGATGAATAAGAAATTAGATAACTCAGCCTATCTATCCGAAAATCGTCCAACTCAAGAACTCCAACCAGCCCAAGCCCACGAGTACCATCTCTATTCCATCGCAAAACAAAATTTAGATAATATGATGGAAAATTAGCACTAAAGCCATAAGATGTTCTACTTTATGACTCAGCAAATGTATTACTTTTCTTTTACTTTTTTTTTCTCAATGCGTTACTTGTGATAGATCGATAAGGCAATTTTACTAAGTGCTTTCTCAAAGTGCTCTACTTTCTAACTCAGCTGATAAGCATAGATTGGACTTTGTAATGCAATTTGAAACTGAGGCAAAGATCGGGTCAATATAAGAGTACTCCTTTTAAGTTCATAGATATAGAACAAGTGAACAAGAGTGCAACTACTAATGTATGTATGTGAGCTTCCTTCTTGTAAGCCTCTCTCGTAATTTCTTAGTTTCTAGTTCTTATACTTTCCTTATCAATTTTTAGTTTGTAATTTCCTTACACAATTGTAGGCAACAAGATGAAATAAACACAACCAGATCTGCAATGTTCTCAAGCAGAGAAACTTCGATTCCAACAAACATAAGAAACGTAGCAACAGGAACACAGGCAAGAGAATGAAAACCAACACCAAAACAGTCAGACTGCAGCAATATGCATCACGAAACTACCTTCTCCACGCACACAAAAAGGCTTTTTTTTTCCCTATTTACCTGTTAAATTTAAACTCGTGCGTCCCAGAGGCATCCGGCGGCGGCAGCGGACGATTTCAACAGGATAGCCTCCACTTGAGCGGGTGGATTCAGCCCCATGGCGACGGCCCGCTCCCATCGATCCATCCGGCTGAGCCCGATGCCGGGGCCGTACCTCATGTCCATATCGAACTGCCGCAGCTTGTCGTCCTCCTCCTCGCCGATCCCCATGGGCAGGTCTGCCTTATCTGCGAGGGATAGTGCGACGGCGGGAGATTTGCCAGCGATTCTCCGCTTGGAGGAGGGCTTAGCGACACCCCCTTTCTTCTTCTGGCGATAGAAATTCTTCACGCCGCTCGGCGCCATCTCCCCCTCTCAATCGCCGCCTTCTACAATAAGAAAAGAATGGATCGCCGTCTACTTAAAGCAACGGCGCTTTGAGATTGTGCCGTTTCTTCGAGATGCCAATTTGATTTTTGAATCGCCTGCGCGTTCGGATGCGCCGCTGCATCAGCGGGCGTTGAGGCAGGCCGAATCGACTCGAGCGAACCCGGTCCGCGTGAATAAGAACCGCTTAAACGACATTATGCAAAGCCAAATGAGAAGCAAAAGGATCATATGAGAATCAACCCTAGTAGGATCTAGCCGTAGATCTGTTATTTATGAATACTCATATTTGATTTTCTTTAATATAAAATCAAATTCATAGATTCAATTAATTAGGATAAAAATAAAAAATTATCTTTATTATTTTTATGATATTTTTTGAATATCAAAATAATACCTCAATATATTTCTTAGGTTAGAAATAAAGGTGAGCATTCGGTTAAAGTCGAACTGAATCAATCTGAACCAAATTAATCAAAATCAAATCGAACTAATTTTTTTTAAACTAACTGAACCAAATTAATCAAAATCGAATCGAACTAATTTTTTTTAAACTAACTGAACCAATCAAATTTTAAAATAAAAATCGAACAAATCGAACCGATAAAAAGACTTATTAATTCAATTTTTATTCGAATTAATCGAAATAACTAGATTATTTAAATATTATAAAAAATTTAATAATTAATTAAGAATTTATAAATTTACTCACTTATAAATTTATAAATTATTTTTTTATTTTGGTTAATTCAGTTTATTTATTTTAACCAAATAAGAAATTTTAAAATCGAATCGAACCGAATTAACTAAATTAATTAATTTTTTAATTAAAAAGAGCTTAATTATGGACCTTGAAATATCTTGAAATAATTATGGACCTTGAGATCATGTTATATCTTGAAATAATTAAAAAGAGCTTAATTATAAATTTTAAAATTTATTGAACCTTTATGCAATAATATAAATAATTTCTCTTAAAATCTCTCTAACCCTAAATCCTAATCTCCCCAAAAGTAATCTCACTCTCAAACTCTTCACGTCGTCACCATCGTCGTCCTTGCTCCCTCCTTGTCATCATTGTCGCCACCGTCGGCATCATCCTTGTTCTCTACTGTTGCCGCTACCATTGTCTTTGCTCTTTGTCGTCGTCGTCGCCGCCGTCGGCATCATCCTTGTTCTCTATTGTCGCTGTTGCCATTGTCTTTGCTCCTTGTCGTCGTCGTCGCTGCCGCCACCACCGTCATCCTTGCTCCCTGCCATCGTCGCCGCAGCACTGCCAACATTTTATAGCATCAAGCCTGAGTGTATTTAATTGAGATAGATTTTTATTGCTTGATCTCTTTTGATATCCTTTCGTGCATGAATAAACAATTTAATTAGATCTCTTTTTCTTGATCGTCCTATGGATTTTGAATTCAACCAACAATTCAAATTTCCTGAGCTCTTCGCGTTGCTACTCTCTTTCATATTATAAGATGCAAATCAATCACCTATAGTCTATAAATTGCTATTGATTTCATTCAGATTCCAACCTATGAAAATATCATTCTTTTATTCTTGTTTGGCCTAATATGTTATTTGACATGCGACTTCCTATTATAAATCAACTTAAGTTTTTTTCTTGATAATAACTATCAATAATTTTATTCCATTAGAAGATAATAATGTGTTGTATATTTCTATATATATTCTTATGGTTTGATTTCATCATTTATATTTGTTTGTCTTTTCATATATAATCTATTATTGTTTGTCCAAAAGTTTGATCATGAAAAAAAAGGAATAACTTGAGTGATTATAAGGAAATAAAGAATAGATGAATACAGAAATGAATTTTGTTTATGAAATTCTTATAACTGAAGTAAGTCATATAATCGTACGAGAGAGTTTTGGCTCAATGCTCGTAAAAAGATAAATAGCTTTTCAACCAAGTTAATAAATAAGGAAGTAATTCTCTGTACATAAAGAGCGCTTTGCTCCACATTTTGAAAGGAGCCTTCGAGTCGTTCTATGCATGCTTAAACTTTGACTAAATTGAGATAAAATTTTTCTCACAAGATGGATTGCAAGTCATTCATCCTATTTTTATTATGTGAGGTATTTTTCGGATGGACTGCGGGTCGTTCACTCTATGTATATGTTTGTATATATGCATTCATATAAAATATTCTGTATTGGGATGGATTGCGAGATGTTCACTCTTTGCATATATGATACATCTCTTTTGAGTGAATTACGGGTCATTCACCCGAGCTATGTATGTATATATGCATACTTAAGATGCAATTTCATTATGGGTGAATTGTTGGTCGTTCGCTCGATTATACGATGCATATCTTTTTCAAGTGGGTTGCAGATTGCTCACTTTGATATTTTTTTTTATACATGATGTGTTTGTATTAAGTGGAATGTAGGTCGTTTCTCTTTTCCTAAATGACACATTCTAGATGAATAGATTGTATGTCGTTTACCCATTTAAAAAATCATAGTGAGTGGTCGAATAAAATAAGATAATAATGGGAATTGAGGATATTAATTAAAAAAGAAATAAAAGACAAATGACACGGAAAAGATAAAAGACAATTGATGGTGTTGCCCTCTTTAATAATATTTTTCATGTACATTTTTTGTATTTCCATTTTACACTTTGTGCTTACTTTTCATTTTCCTTTGACCTTTAGATTTGTAGACTTGAGGCGATTTTCGAGATTTGGTCAATAAAGTTGAACGATTGTTCAGAGATATTATGGAAACGATTTCTACAGAGTCCATTAAGTTTGCTTTATTTGCATAATTAACTACTTATACATTTTGTTATTTCGGTATTGTTCATTTCATTATCTATATGAGGTCAATTGTCAATCATGTCATGGTATGGTTGAGTCAGGTTTTGAGGTTGAACATTATCTACATCATTGAATAAAGTATTACATATTTATATTCGTACAGCCTGTATACCCTTGTTGGATATTATTTATGGATTTTGATGCAAAAATAAATATTGTCCGAGCAAGGAGACTAGCTTCGATATAGGGATGGAGGTCTCCGAGTAGTGACAAAGAATCTAAAGAGACCCAACTTACATTTTTTTCCTATTCATTGGAGGAGAAGATGGCAATAACTTACTAAGAGTTGAATTAAGGAGACTTAGGATTAAGTTGGTTATGACAGGACGGACTTGTTGAAGTAGGTAAGAGTCGAATCTTTGGCTTCGTCTTCTCCCGTAGTGGCTAACTACAACTTTTCGATTTACCTCTTCATAGATGGTCAGGAGATTGAATGCCTCCCCATAATGGTCAATAATTGCAGCTCTTCGATTTACCTCTTCCGACCGTATGAGACTGTTAAGGTGATGAATTTTATCTTTTTGTTGAAGATTGAGGGAAATTACGGCAATTAAAAACGCCTATAGAACTCACAATGAAGATCATGGTGAGATGTGCTACAGTAGTTGAGACATTTAGATTAAAAAATTATACATGAAAGGTTTAAGTTAAAAATGGGATCTCCCGAGATGGAAAGAAATCACGCACGCCTGGTTCATGACTCATGTCAACAAAGCAAATATTTCTTCTGCATGAAAAATCTTCTTACCAAATTAAAAACCTAGAATTCTCTATTTAACTATCTCGTACATGGACTGAGAAAATTTTGCATCTATACATGTTCCAAATTATATTGCACTATGAACATATACCGTAAGTCATCAAATCAGCAGTTAACAATGGCGCACTGCGCGATTCTAATTGGCGGCCGGAAGGGAAGACCGGCAGAGAGGGCACGAATTGCTTCGTGTGAGCCATTCGTTGAGGCAGGCAGCGTGGAAGCCATGGCCGCACGGCATTACCGACAGCATCGAGGTCGGCTTGAAATCGTCGATGCAAATGGCGCAGGAGGTTTCTCGGCAGCTGCCGCTGGCCGCCCCGAAGAAAACTATTTCGAGCTGCAAAGGATCGTAGAGGCCACCGGTGGCATCGCCGGCAGCGGTGGAGGCGGTGGCGGCTTCAGTGGCGGCGACGTCGGCTGCGGCGGCAGCTGCGATGACGGCATCGGGGATCTGGAGCAATACGGATATGTAAAAGTGACCGCCGCGGCTGCTGCAGTAGGAGTTTTCGAGCACGTCCTCACTGTAGTCGCAGAAGGCGCGGAGGAGAAAGCGGATGTCGTCAGGGAGGACAAGGTTACCGGCAACGTGAATTATCATGCGTCGAGCCTCGCGCTCCCGCTCCAATCTAGATCGGTGTAGTATGTTGGAGAAGGGCGAGTTGAAGAAAAAGTCGGCGTCGTTGGCATCAATAACAACTGACGGAGCGGAAGGCATCGGAACGCAGCTGAAGTGCACTGAGAAGAGCAGCCCAGGCGCCTGGTTGGGCCACAAATCGGCTGACAGTCGAAGAATAACACCCGACGGTGAGATCTGCGTCCGCTCCATTGAAGCGAAGAGTAATGATGCAGAAAAGCCAGTAACTTTCTATTTATAGGCAAAATTTGTCTGTTTAATGAATACGCAGAATTTGTCTCAATGAAATTGAATTGATTTGAATTTTTTTAAATTAACTGAGCCAATCAAATTTTCAAATAAAAATTAAATAAATCAATCTGATAAAATACTGATTAATTTAATTTTTAATTAAATTAACTGAAATAACTAAAATTTTTAAATATTATAAAAAATTTATCAATTAAAGATTTATAAATTTAATTACTTAAAAATTTATAAATTATTTTTTTATTTTATTTAATTCGATCTATTCAGTTTATTCGATTTAATTGAATAAGAAATTTTAAAATCGAAATCAAACTGAATTAAAAATTAATTAATTTTTTTAAAAAAATAATTAAAATTTCAAAAATAATCCAATTAAATTTTTAAATTTAATCAATTTATTTAATTTAATCAAATTTTTATATCTTATTCTATGTAATAAACCGGGTAGCTATTAAAATATATATATTAAAGTAAATTAATTTAATATTTTTATAATTTATTTTAGTCAATATCAAAATATCTAATACTAATTTAGTTAAGTTTTTAAAAATCTAATCAAAATTACTTTATTTTTATTTAAATTATTTTAAAATTAGTATCAACTGTCGTATAGTTGTTAGTATTCTAGTATAATTAATTTTTTTTCACCTATTCAAGATGTCAAACGGCTAATTCATGCAAGAATTCATTAAATCCAAATGGATCGATCCATTAACTTAACAAGTTAAAAAAATTTTAATTTAATTCAATTAGGACAGATTACTTATTAAACGAATTTATCAAAAAACAGATTTTTTTTTCCTTCACGCACGTGACACCCACCCAGCTGCACCAACCGCCTCTAAAATAAACCATCCAGTTCAATACCCATCTTTACACCCACTCTCACTCTCGACCGTTGTTTCGAATCCTAACGTTACGACCTCTTCCTCTTCCACACACACGCACCC
>JAOBBC010000030.1:671488-687262 GCA_025388495.1 Curcuma longa
GTGTTAGAATATTTAGGATAAATAATCCGTTAGAATAATTCTCCTAGAATAAGTCGTTATATTCATGTATAAATAAGAGGGTTATCCCTTCTAATAAAATAAGTTTTCTATATTCTTTTTAACACTAACTATTGATCTCTTTCCTAACCGCTTGAAGTTTTGGGAGAAGTAGGTAGATAATCAACTTAAGCACGCTCAAATCCAAGCCGAACCTTTCTTGAAGCCTTTAAGAGTAATGTTGTAAGCTCCCTTTTTTTGTTAATTGCCTCGCTTATCTTATCTTTAATACCAATCATGATAAAATAACTCCTGCAGCTGAGTTATATGAGTATTAGAATGCATATGATGCAAAACCCCCTCATGAACATTAGAGCCTATATGTGTTTTTCAGAAAGTCTAAATGAGCTTCAATTTTATATATTTTTTTACTTCCAATTCAAACCACCGCCACAAATCTATGAACTTGCTCATTTTATATTTTTTTACTTGCTTAATGTCTCTTACATATTGTAACCTAGATTATGTTATCAAAGCAGCTGTTTCATGATCAATGATGTTTTTCTCATTTTATATTTTCTTTATTTTTTTTATTTTCACATATTGACATCTGATATTTCACTCATATTGGTTAATATTGTTTTCCAAACCTTGTTTACATATTATGATCAAGCATTGAGAAAATCTGTCAATGATTTCATTGTTAAAGCACTCAGTGAAAGTACCTTCGTGAGAGGGTTTGCGATGACACTTTTGCCGGCCATGGAAAAATAATAAAAAATTCTATGTCATTTTGGATTCTATAAACTTCTTAGGTGGTCATGCCTTCTACTAAAGGGGAGTCAGTTCATATCTATTTCAAAGGGTGGTTTGTAAGGTTTGCTACTTCGCAGGCTGCCCTGTGCGATATCCTCATGCAGGGATCTTTCCATTAGTTCAAATCATGCAAGGATCTTTTATTTAATCTTTTTTCACAGGTACTTATTATTTGATGATTCATGATTTGACAATCTGGCTTAAAGTTCACTCAACATGTCTGCTTTACAAATTTTAGTCATCTGTACATATAAGGCCTATGTAGAGGGATTAAAGAATTCAATAATTTCCACAACGGATAGTACTCATCTGATAAAATTGTCCCTTGAGCATGCAATTCAAATTCCATTATTGTTTGATGAAATGAAGGTAAAACATTATTATTCTATGGAACATGAAGAGTTCAAGATCGTGGTCCTCCCATCATCAATTAAAGCTTTAAAGAGGAATCCAGAGATAGTACTGGAGTCTATTGGAGTTCTATTAAAATTAATCAATCTTGACTTGAGCAAGTACTTCACGAAGTTTCTCTTCATGTAGATGAGGAAAGGAGAACTGCAGCATTGTCTATTGGTAGGACTTGTAAGTGAAAAGTCTAGTGATCCAGATGTTCTACCTTCAATGTTTGGTGCTATAAAAGCAGTTATACGAGGTCAGCTTTGATTATCATTTCTTGAAATCATTATTGTATCACCATTCGGTGCCTTGGCTCATGCACTGTCCACTTGAAGAGTTAATTCAGCCTATTCTTCAGTTATGACTGACCGTGTCAAACAGGTTCTGAGGGAAAACTCACGAATCCGTATCAGAGGACCGGAATGATAAATGCTATTGAAGAATTATCAAAATCTCATGCAGCATAATCTCTAAGAAAAGTAGCACCTACAGTATCAAACTTTCTTATGTATTGTTACAAGGAAGATGGTTAAAATCCTTCTGGTGTTGTTTTTTTTTTCTTCCATTCCTCACTTTTCTTGGTGCTAATTGTAGTTATTTATTTTTTGGCAGTAAGTGAGGAGGTGAAGCTGGGAATCTTGTCAGCTTTGGCATCATGGGCATCTAGAACTTTTGAAGCTGTCAATCAAGAAGTCATCTCTTTTATTGCTTCAGGTCTAAAGGAAAAAGACAGTTTAAGAAAAGGCCACCTTAGATGCTTGCGAGTTATATGCAAAAAGTCAGATATATTGACAAAAGTAAGCGAACTGATACTTTCTTTTATTGCACTTTGTTTCCTGGTCAGTTCCTAGTTGGTAAGGTTATCTTTTATCAGGTATCATGTTTCTTGAGCCTCTCACTCACTTAGTAAAAACTGGTTTCTCAAAAGCTAATCAAAGGTTAGATGGAATCTATGCATTATTTTCACTGGCAAACGTTGCCACTGTTGATGTTAAAATAGGTATCGTATATTCTATTTTGTATTTTGGTTTTCGTTACCTACTTTTGATTTATATCTACATATTTCCTGCAGATGATTTTCTTCTTAAAGAAAAGCTTTGGGAATTAATCACTCAAAATGATTCCTCAATTATACCTCTTTCTCTAATAGTTGTTCTAGCATGTTGCCAATGAGTTGATACATTATACTTGGGAAATTGTTTTAACAATTATTCTCTCTCTTTGTTTGTCTCTTTTCCTCCTTTCATTGGTTTTTTTTGTCTTCATTGACATGAAAATCTAGTCATGGTCATGATTGTTTAGATTTGAAAATCCAATTGTTATGGTTTATTTTTTCTAGTCCTGACCTTGCTCAGTTAGCATCAATTGACACTTTCAATTCTCATGGGGGTTTTCTAATTTTGACAATACCTGCAACTAGTTAGGGAAGGTTGTTGGTGCAAAATACCCTACTTGAAATTACAAAACCTTTTGGCCAATAAAATTTTTAGATGAAATGGGATCAATCAATTTCATAACTATGATAGATGTATGGGGATTAAGGGATTTAAAAACATAATATAATAGGTTGAAGGGAACTTTGTTTTGTTGATGCATATCAAGTCTAACTATATACTTGAAGCAAAATGACTAGTACCCAATTTCAAGTTTAAATTTAAGTTGTTGCTATTGGATTAACCTTCCATGTTTTTGTGTGTTATTTCATATGAAAAGAATAGAAATGACTACTTCTTCAGTCAACATTCTCACTTTGGATTGCTTCATTGTAGTCAAATACATCCTAATGGTTGTGGTAGAGCATAAAAACCAAGAGCCAGTTGGCTCAACTTAGAAAATTTGTATTGCCAATCATTTTTTTTATTAAAGCGGATTGTACTTATTTTAATTGCCATTGTTATGGGACTTTTTTACCCATGCAATTCTACGTTGTCTGAATATAGGTTCTGCTTGTCTTTAGTTACTAAGAAAATTGGCTCTTCTTCGGCAATTTTGGTGGGAAATCTTCTTCTTGAATATAGGTCCTAGTTGTCTTTAGTACTAAATAAATTTCACAATTGAAGCTTACGCGTAAGTGTTGTATTTCTTACTAAATCTCTGTTCTCTTTGTAACTGAGTATATGGTCAATTGTAATCTGTTGGGTTGTTGCCTTCAGTGCCTTCAAAATCTAAATGACTACCTTGGTAAAGGTGAGGCATATGGACACCTAGATCTGCTTAATCCCATGCCGCTTGATATTGTGATGTGTTTGATACTTGGATTCATGCTATCTGATGTTTGTACTCTAGTTGGAGTCATACAAGGTTTAGGCTTCTTTGATTGAGTATTTGCTCTTTATGTTTTTCATCTAGTTCTACTTTTTGGTTTGTTTTCATTGCCTATTTGTTACTAGTGTTTGTTTTTCACTTTTGGTGCTATATCTAGTTGAATGCCACTGTACCTAACTTCTTATGCCAACTAGTAGTTTCTTATTTGATTAATTTTTTCAATTAACTTCCTAAGATGATGCATTCATGGTCAGTGACACAGTTGGCATGAGGCACAAATACCATTTCTACCATTTGTTGAACTGTTGGTGAAATTGTTTGCTTCTTATCGCACTTGCAGCTGCTTCTTGTTTCTGCAGTTCATATTCCCAGCTGATAATTTGCTCACATCGCCCTTGCATTACCAACAATGGTACAAGTAACCAAGTATGGAAGGTGCTTTTTTTTTTTTTTTTTTTTTCATTTTGGTGTTGCTGATTTGCCGTTTGTAAAATACTATATTGGATATGTTTGAGAATTCCCTTGTCTTATTACCTATTGCAACATGAGCTCATTCTATTCCTAGCTGCCTCATTGAAACCAATTTGCTATATGTTGCACTTTGATCCCACTTTTGGCTTTCACTCTGCATAACAACTTTTTTTTTTTCAATTCCTGATTTTCATAATCAATGGGTAGGTTATACCTGGATGATGTTAACTAAAAGCTAAACATTTTTAGAGGCTTCAAAGGATTTTGCAGACACATGGTTATAACATAGTGGGTAATGTGGTTGCGAATCTTGAGCCAATATGCAAGGTAATGTCATTTGCCAATCTTCTGGTTTTCATTCTATAGTACTTTCTCTATGTTTTAGGTGTTGATGAGAATATGAAAGCCAATTGATGATCTGCAATCATTTAGTCATCAGTGGCTGGTTTACTTGTAGCCATATAAAAAAGACAAATATTGATATTTGTAATGTTTACTTTTACCAAAATATTAAATTTTAAAATTTTATTGTAGAAACCATAAATTTTATTATATTTTTTCACATTAAAATCTAGATAGATTATATTTTTGTTGAGTAGTTGCTTTTTTCATTTCCTCTTTGGATTTTTCATATACTATTATCCTTTTAGGATTTGCTTGGGTCTACTGGACTCTTGAGTTCAAGCACACTGGAACAGCTTGCAGCCACACATTCCCTATCAACATTAATGATCATATCCCCAAATGTTTTGTTCATTGAATTTGAAAATGTAAGTTTCTTTTTTTTTATAGATGCAAAATTATATTTTCTATATGATTCCTAACTCATTGTATTTGTTTAGCACTTTAGCACTCTCCCATATCATTCATTACATGATATGCTCATAGAAAATGAAATTAAGGTGAGAGAGTTGATAATTTTTTTGGGTCATCTGACTTTATAATTTATAGCAAATAGCATGATTCATTATTATGCTTTTTGTATGCTCTGCCTTATGCATTTTGTTCTTATTATCAAGATACCTAAATTCAACCACACAATCATGCTCCAGTCCCAACATATTGCACTTTTTAATTATTTCATTATGCAGACACTATCTTTCTGAATGTTTTTAAGCACCATGTTGTTCTTTTATCTTGGTCCATAAAATTTGATTTATGTTTGGCATATAAACACATTTGAAGTTAAATTGATTCATGATGTGAAAAGATTCTATTCTTGCAGATATATCTTCGTCTTTTTGGCTGTGAAGTAGATGCTATCTCATTTGAAATGCATTTTGTGGTTTATTGAAGGTCGGAAAATGATCATTGTGTTTTTATAGCCATTGAGTTTCCACATGATCACTTATTTTGTTATTACCAGGCCATGGAGTTTGTTCATTCTTCATAAGTTAATTGGATTTCTCACTTAAATTTTACCCCACCTACTAGCTTGCAGGTTGGTGGGCGTGTGTGCATGTAACATCGAAATAAAACTTGTAAAGCTTAAAAAAAGGGGGTTTTATTTAATGATTAATATATAATTTCATTAATTTGTTTATCACTAACCTTCTCTTCTTTCACTCATCTCCATTACACCATTAACACTGGTTGGCTTCCCTCTATGGAACATTGTTGTCATCTCGTTGAAATCCTCCATGCTTTACCTACTTCGAACCAACCTCCTCCCATAACACTTGCATTCTTGTATGCTAGTAAAGGATTGTGCTCACAAGCTCTCACTGTTTGGCGGATCTTGACTAAAAATTATTATACTAGATTGTGGAAAGATCATACTAGGTTGGAGGAGAATGAATCCTTAGGTTCTTCTGCAGATTCAAGTTCTGGTCCAGTGATTGCTACAACTGAAGCTTCAAAGCTACTTCAAGAATCATCTGATGAAGATCTCATATTGGAATATCTTGAATGGGTTGTTATATTTGACATTGTGCTGAAAGTTAGAGTCTATAATGCTAGACGTTTTGAGCTATTTCTTAACACATTGTTGGTTGTTGCTATCTTAAATTGCAGATATTGATTAGGAGCTTGCAGTTGAAGTCTTAACATAAGAGAAAAGAGTCAATCCAATTTTGCTTGGTATTTCCATGCTTAAACAAATTGATTTCCTATTGTTTATTTTGCATTTGCAATTAGTTAGCTTCTCCTTTGTTAACCACACACTAGGAAATCAAATAGTGAATCTATTTGTAAAATCAAAGTTAGATATTTTCATATTACTGCGGATATAAGCTTTGAAGTGTGATAGTTTATTTGATAATCCAAAATCATGAGAATATTCAGGTCAGTACAACATTCTAATATTCAGGTCATTTAGTAAACATCTTATGCACTATGAACACATTGGGTGTTTGCAATAGATCCCATGTCACTTTTATAAAATCTTGATGTCTAATTTATGTTTGATATTTATTGCATAAACATGGATGTTGAGATTGGGCTGCAGAGGTTATACAACCTCAAGTTAATGATCAACTTAACATTGCATGAAAATATTTGAATAAAACATGATTACTAAAACCACATGACCATTGATTGCTTGCTTATGTGGTATAGTCCAAGCAGTTTCAAGCAAATTGGATCACCATTTCATTTCTCTAGTAAAATTTTGTGCTAATCTACTATAGAAAATAAAGTGCAAATCTTTTGTGATGATCAAATGTTTGGATTTAATCATGCAAAGTGTGACCATGTTGGAATGAACATCAAGAAATGTTTGGAATGACCTTTGACAGATGTGGATTAACATGTGTTTCTTTCATGTGATAACAAATTCGTCTCATTATTTTTTCCTAATAAAAATGTGATTCTTAATTTTTTTCTAATTAACATGAATTGCTCAGGTAGAAACACTATTAAACAAGTGTCAAATGGGATAACAAAGGGTTGGTAGTTGTTATTACACAAAACATGGACACTGGAGCCTTTTTGATGCTGGGGTTTGCGAACAAAGAAGCACTCGCAGTTACCATTGTGTCTCAGAAAGCAACTTTCTACAGTAGATCAAGGTCAACCTTGTGGACTAAGGGAGAGACCTCTATGAACTTCATAAATGTCCATGACATTGTTCTTGATTGTGATCATGATTCAGTAAACTTTCAGAAGATAATATTGTGTTGTGTTTGATCCAAGATTTTGATGCATTTGTTTTACTACCTTTGTTTAGATCATATACCTTGGGAAGCCTGTTGGACCAACCTGACATACTGAATCAAAGACCTGTTACTATTCATTAATATATGATCTTTTGGGTGATCAAGAGGTTTGTAATCTAGACATTTCTCAAAATTTCTTAATATCTTCTTTTTGCTATGCCTCTTGGCTATTTTGGAATCTTGTGGTAGTTTATCTACATCATTGCTTATAGTCCATCCAAGATCATCTAGCATCTACAACCTTATACCACCGGAGGCTACAAGTTCGCAACGCAAGGATAAGAAGTTGCTTTTGGACGAGTTATTTTGCTCCAAAGTCAGGTGTGTGTCTTCATTACTATCACATACAACTCATGCAGAAATTGGAAATTATTTTTTTGTGTATCACAGTTGATATAATTTTCCAGTTCATGTTGGGTTAGTTTATATTTTTCTTTGCCAACCATTTTTTGGACCTCAGAGATATATTGTTCTAACAATCTTGTCAAAAGACAAGGGTCTTGATATAGTGAACTTGATATCAATTGGTATTTAGCTAATAAATTAAAAATGCCATAATTTGTGCTCGTGTATGGTTGACTCTGATCAGATTTAACAAATTGATGAGTTTTAATAACTTTGATATCCACATAGCAGTTTAACAATGGAGAATTTGAGTAGGTACAAACTATATTGCTTGTTTTGGGTGGTACTTATCTTGTTATTCATGTCTTTCCAAACTATTGTACTACACGGAAGATGGTACTTGTTCAAGCCAAGATTGGTAAATCTAGAGTTAGTGAGTATTCAATATAGCTATAAGTGAGCCAAACTTCACAAACAGACTTGATACTCCACTCGATAAGAGCTTGATTATGTTTGTTCAATAAACATAAAAATCCTTGATAGAATCATTAAGCTTGGGCAATAAGCCAAATATGAACTTAGCAAATTTTGACTTGTTAAAGAATATTCATTAACAATGCTAGTCCACATCTTGTCTGTATGCACGTTTAAGATTTAATACAGTATCTCTTATATGCTTGAGGTATTATATGTATGTTAATTTTATTTTTTACACGTTTACTGATACATAATATCTTTGTTTGAATTTTCACCTTTGTTTAATTAATGGTATTCGATGCTGATTCACAGTATTGCATATGCCCACATATCCATATGCAAGCTTATACTACTTTAATCTGCAATTATCTCTATAGATAAATTATTTAAAAAGGATCATGCATGATGTCGTGCGAACATAATGAATCAACAAAATAAGAAGGTAAAACATACCTTATAAGACTGCACTGCACTTTGATCAATCTTGATGTAGATCTAATTATAATTTTTTTAAATTCCAATTAAGTTTCTTTAACAAATGATGGGTTCTAAATTATTTTGTTTACAATAGAAACCAATCACAACTTGGTTATGAATGAATCACAACTTGGTTTAGGCAAGAAGAGTGAGGAACATTAAAAAAATAATAATAAAATGAGATTATTATGATTGAAGATAGTCTGTGAATTTGATAGTTGGTAAATTAAATCAATTAGACTTGAAGCCGTGAATGATAAATGAACCATTGAAAAGTTTATTTAGTATTATTAAGATGTTTATTGTTCCTTTTAATTATGACTTCCTTAAGAGTTAGAGCTTGATGAAGATGAGATCTTGTTTGATTTGTTAAAACTAACGCTTAATTCACTTTGTTATTTTTAGCTAATACTTTGCATGTTAATAGTCCATTACTGTGTTTTGGATCCTATGCTTTCAGAGAAAATGCCTCAAAACTTGTCGAAACATTGCTCCAAAATGAAGACAAGACTCAAACTACATCTGTGATGGCAGATCTGCTATACCATGCAATGGTAGCACAAGCTTAAGGATGTAACAATGGAAGAGGTCCTTGAAGCTACCAACCGAAGCTAAATCAATGTCTAAGCTAGGTACAATGATCTAAGCTTGAACATAACAATCTTTATCCTTTATTATATTTCTTGAAGCAATAAATATTATGTATGGGCATTCAAACAACAAAAGGATTTGGGATACTATAGAGTTAGGATAACCTATCCAAAAAGCATCAAGAAGTACAAAGTGATCGAACTTCCCGTCATCTCCTATATGTGGCTTAGCTTTTAGCTTCATCGGGGGCACGGGTCCTGTCACCTTTTTTTCTTGAGGTCCACTCAGAATTATTTTTGTCCTCAACCATTCCTCAGAATTGGCATTGTGCATGAAGGTGCAAACTTCACCGATGTTGATTTTCAGGACTCTTCTCTTTTGTTCCCCTTGATGGTTTGTTCTGATGGTCTCCAAGTGTTGTTTCTCCGTTTGCATTCCCTGATTCCTTGATGAGACTTGTTGATGTAGTTTTTGGCTTTTTGCAAGTAAGGCATTCCCTGATTCTTTGCAGTTGTTCTTCCATTTTGTATTTGATTTTGATTTTCACTTTGCAAGGCATGATTGGTTTCGATTGTGTATGTTGTCAGCCATTTGAAAATAAGTGGACATGATCATCCTCGTTTGGAGCTACAAATGAAACTACTGCACAAGCTCAAACTCAGTCCCAAGCATCAGATCACACGTGTTTCCATGATAGCATATGATTTCCATGATAGCATATGATTAATTTGGTCTTTGCTTCTGCTAGCACAGGTTAAATTTTAGAGGTTTTCTTTTCTTTTATTATCAATTGGTGCACAGATCTTGAATCCTACAGAAAACAAATAATCGAAGATTTTAAGAATGAAGCACCTCTTTGGAAGCTTACTTGTTATGGCCATCACAAATAGTAAGTTATTTTAAACTCATGTACATGATAAAGCCTAATTGGTATTCATATATTTCGGGCATTCTTATATTTATTATCTTCATGACCGTGGGATCGTGCCTCTTCCCGGTTGGATTATAATTGGTATTAGGTATTTCGAACATTCTTATTCTTAGTCGTGGGATCGAGGTTCTCTCTCTCGTCGGATTACAATCCATATTTAGTCATTCCGAACATTCTTCTTACTATCTTTATGGTCGCGGGATCAAACTATTCTGCGTAGTCGGATTATAATCGGTATTCAGGTATTCTAAGCATTTTTATGCTTATTATCTTCATGGTCATGGGATTGAGCATCTCTCCCTGGTCGGATTATAATCGTTATTCAGGTATTCTGGACATTCTTATTCTTGGTTGTGGGATCGAGCTCCTCTTCCTGGTCGGATGATAATCAATATTCAGGTATTCTGGACATTCTTATGCTTATTATTTTTATGGCCATAGGATCGAACTCCTCTCTCCTGTATTTTAGGCATTCTTATGTTTATTATCTTCATGGCCGTGGTATTGAGTTCGTCTTGGTCGTATAATTGGTATTCAGGTATTCTTGACATCCTTATTCTTAACCATGAATTGAGCTTCTCTCCCCGTTCATATTACAATCAGTAGTCAGACATTTCGGGCATTCTTCTTTGTACTATCTTCATGGTCGTGAAATCAAGTTTCTCTCTTCGATTGGATTATAATAGGTATTCTGGGTATTCTTATGCCTATTGTCTTCATGGCCGTGGGATCAAGTTTCTCTCTCCGGTGGGGTTATAATTGGTATTCAAGTATTCTAGACATTCTTATTTTTGGCCATAGGATTAAGCTCTTCTCCCCGATCGGATTTTCTACTGGTGAAATGAATGAATATTGTTTAACTCTTGTTTCTACTAGCTCTATAACTTTAATCAATCTATCTTTTACATCATCTGGTTAAGTACAAGATGTGGATTTAGGTTAACTACTTCTTATTTTTGTACCATGGTATATTACAATCAAGCTTGTTGGCAAGAGTAATTGGGTCGTAGTATTTTGTTGGTTGTGTTGGAAACTTGCCTTCTATGATCTTGTATCAACTTTGAGCTATCTTCAATTTGGAACTGATTAAACTTAAGACGTGAACATTCAGGTTAACAATTTTTATATTTATTGCTTTGTTTTTCCTCCTATGAAGTTATTTGTGCACCATTGTCTGTCACTGTCAAGCATCTTGGCAAGAGCCATTGAATCCTAGAAGATTGCCGACAGTGTTGGGATCTAGTGTCATGTATTATCTTGTGACAACAAACATAACACTTAAGTTTTTGAAGGCTTGTGCTAAATTTTCTACATTCATGCCTTACTCCTATGAGCACCATATTGCAAAGTCGATCCTTGGTACTGAGGTAGGTGACAGCTTTGTGAAAAATTCAAATGCCCTAAAACATGTTAAATGATTTTTGACAGTCTCTTGAATCCAAGCTAAAAACTAATTGTGACAGTGCAATATTATGCCTTTTATTCTTGAACAAGCTTGGCACAAGCAAGTATACAAATGCTTTGGCAAAAGCTTGAGCATAGTAAGCTTCTTAATATACATACTTGAATGAAATATTTTATACTTGCTGCAGGTAACAATTTGCTTGATATATGTATAGTTTTATTTTACCTGCATTCAATTTTTCTTCTTCTTGGAGTTGAAATTTTGATTTATTGGCAATAAACCCAGTGTACTGTATTGAACTAGTTAAGTTTTATATATCTGAAAGATTTTTTGTTTCAATCTTTTACTGAAATGGATGAATCAATGTGGTTTGTGAAAACTTATGGGTTGTCTCTAAAATTGGCTTGCCTAAATGCTTAGATCTGGATTTTGTAATATTGGTGAAAACTTAGATTTCATTTCAGACAAATAAAACAAACTGTAATGATAAACACCTAGTCTGTAGTTTCATTTCCTGTTGGGGTTTAATCTACAGTTAGTGCAAGAAGTGCTGATGACATTCTGACGCAGTGTTTGCTGGCAATCCATCAGTTGGAGGGTTCAAGAACGGTAGTGTGGAAGAGAGAATGTGAGCCGAGGCTTTGTGGATCCTAGAGGAGCGTCGACTACTGGATTCCAAGCTAACTGCTCGGCTTAGGTGACTTGTGTACCTTGTTATAATTTGTTTGCTCAATTATGACTCGTCTATTCTGGATGTCCCTTGTAAGGTCAGAGTCAATAAGATCTTGCCATCACCAGAACTATCCCTCGGGATGGTAAAGGTGTATGTTGTTTTGTAAGTCAGACCCATTACAAGAGGCTCGAGAAATTTGAGATGCTCGGAGGGATAAGTTGTGTACGAAACCTAAGATGAGGAGACAAATGGGTGTTCGGAGTGAGACTGAAGTGGGTGTTCGGGTGGACCGCTAAAACCTTTGGAGGCTAACGTCACTTGATGTCATGCATGACCGACGAGTCTAGTGAGGTTGAGCCAAACCATAATGGGCTGGCTTGATTTGCTAAGCCAGAACATTAGCTAAGGGTATCTACCCATGGAAATGAGTTGAAAATATCCTAGCACTGTTACAAACACTGCCGGAATTAGTTGGCCTCTTTTTCATTCTTGAAGATTATGCTCCACAAGATTGTTGAACCTTTCAATTTCTTGCTTTTCTAAAATATTTTGGTCCCATTTTTTTTCTTTGGGTTTTCCAAATAGTCGATGTCTCAATTTAGCCAAATATTGATACTTTTCCAACCTTAAGTTTGATTTAGTTTTCTAATTTTTTTATTTACAAAACTAATTTTAATATTTTTAGTTTTTTATTTACTAAACTAATTTTAATATTTTTAAAATTTTGTCGAGTTATAACTTTGGGAGCGAGAAACAAAATAAATGGGCCCATAATGAAGTTAATGCAGAAATTTATGGCATAAATTCTTCAATTAGAATTTGTATATTTTAAGATTAATTACTAAAATATCATATTCTCTATAAATTTTTTAATATTTTATTATATATTTAAAAAAGTAACCATAACTTAAAAAAAAATCTTATCGTATATTTTTAATTAAATATAATTTGTTGAGGTCTCACGACAACCATCTTCCTCGCGGACTAGGTGAGTTAGGTTGTTAAATTTTACAAAGTGAGCAATGTGTGGTCCAATAGAACCCTTGCCCCTCGCTTCTCTCTTCCTAGAATTGCAGTTTTGGCTCGGAATCTCCCTGTGTCTCGCAAGTATTTCCTTTGCCATCTGTTCTTCACACTTAAATTCCCAACTCCAACATCCCCAATCTCCTATCTTCCCCTTCAATCATAGTCGCCTTTGGTCCCTCAATCGCGAAGTTCCACACATTAATGTTTGTATTGGAAATCTGACTCAAGTCACCATTGTTGGCCCTAGTGTTGGGATGTATACTATAAGCCTAGCTTTTTGTATAAACATCTATTTTGAAATAATTGAAATGAGAATCATTTTGGTCAAATGTTTGCATTTTATATATTCTGATATATGTTAATGTAGTTGTTTACTTAATTTATATTGTAAATAACATGGTGTGTGGTGCCACACAGAAGATCATGTTATCGGTTTCCTTATAAATTATAAATAGTAGTTCACAATCAAGATGGACTTGGACAAACTATTGGAATGGTTGTAGTGTAATTGATATTAGTTTATCTTGATTATAAAATTACACTAGTACACTTTATGTGTATTGAGCAAGATCGTTTGTGGTCGTTCGATTTATACTGACTATATAATCGAACTAGACCTTTGTTATTATGGATGTGCATGCTCTTAATCCCTATATAATAACAAACACATATATTTAGTATTTATTTTTTTAATTCATCAAAGGGTGAGATTTATTCGTTAAATCAAAGGGTCCGATGAGTTGGGAGATAGTACTATGTATATGGTGTGTTATTGATTATAGAAGAAATCTGTATCTTAATTATTTAGGCAGATGATGTCCCCTTGAGGAGCTCATAAGGATTATCATGTAAACACTACAGGTGGACTTAGTTCGCATGATAATAAAGTTGAGTGGTATTACTCTTGGATCTAGAAGTTAATTAATTGAGTTGTCAGTAATTAAATTAATTGACAAACATACGATATCTTAAACACAGGGAGATTAATGCACTCATGATAAGAAGGAGCCTATATTGTAATATGAGATTGGTGCGGTAGTTTAACCCTTTAGTGGTATGAGTTATTATTGATGTACTTGAGTTGGGTGTTTAAAGAGAACACAGGAAGCCCAAGCCCATCAAGCCTAAACTCATCAGGAGGTCAAAACCAATTCCTCCTCTAGGTTCCTGTTGTAGCCTCTGGATTAAGCCTCGTATTCACCCATGAGATTCTGTTAGAATTCTGTTAAGAATTTGGTTAGAATTTTGTTAAGAATTCTGTTAGAATTCTATTAATAATTTAGTTAACAGAATTTGGATTAATTTTAAATAGCATTATGTTAATTTTGTTATCCAACAAAATTTTATTAAGTTTTGCTATCCAAAAAAATTTTGTTAAAATTTTATTATCTAATAAAATTATATAAATTTTGTTATACAATAAAATTATATTAATTTCGTTATTTTTTTCTAAAAATTTCTATGATGACAAAGTTATAAAAGGGGAGGATAGGGAGAGACAAAAACACAATTTTGATTTTCTTCTTGGTGTGTTAGGGCCGGCGGCACAACACTTCTTTCCCTCCTTTGTTTGCTAGGGTCGGTGCCCTCTCCCAACTCCTCCTCCCTCCTTTGTGTGCTTGGGCGTTCCTTCTCTGTGTGCTTGGGCGTTTCTCCTCTTTCCCTTTGCTAGGGCCGGCGCACAAGACTTCTATCCTTGCTAGGGTCGGCGGCCACGAAGGGAGAAAGAAGAAGAGAAAGAAGGAGAGGAAGAGGAAGAAGGAGAAGTTTATACCTTAAGTTCTTGCCATCAGATTAGAAGAGAGGAAAAGAAGGAATTGGGTGGAGACATCTTGGTAGATCGTTGCCCACACAACGTCCAAGAGAAGAGGAGAGGAATACAACAGAAGATCAAGAGGTCTTCGGATACTAATCATCTTTTATACAATCTACAAAGAAGAAAGGTATAATTATTTATTCCGTTGTATAGTTGTTTTTGTTTTCCTTTGTATGGATCCTGAATACCAATACAAGAGTCCAAGATCATATGCTTCGATCAAGGTGTGCTTTGATTGGTTAAGAACTTACTTGATCAATCAAGCACATATCTGATCGAAGACGTAGATTGTTTGGAAAGGTTCTGTTCTTGAAAATTTTTATCTGGCAAGAATTGAACGGAACATAATTCTAGGCACATACAAGTGGTATTAGAGCATAGTTTCTGACTCTGTGTGATTGGTTTCAATTATTTTATGCATTTTTCATACATAAATTTAGGTAGGATAATAGTAGGATGTGCAAATAGATTAACTCTGTGGTTGCAGGATTCTTAGTTCCAATTATTATGGCCTAATGTGTGTTATGTATGATTGTGTGTGCATGAATATAATGTATGATTGGAACCCTCGGGCATGTCGAGGTTATTGTGCTTATGTGTAATTTAATTTACTGTTCGATCTAGATTACATGTAAATTCCTTTGTGTAGTATAGGATCGATGAATGTAAATTAATTTTTGTTGTTGCTCTTGTATTCTTTCCTTTTGTGTGGTGTTGTTTTGACGACCAGAGGCGTAACTGAGAAGGAAGCATGATAGACGCAACTACATCATCAGTGGACGATATATTGAAGAATGACGGATAATTGAAAAAGTCATAATAGTTAGAAATTTATTTTTTCATATTTATTATTGATTTCTTTTATACTATTTGATATGCTATGTCATGCTACTTTATATGCTATTATGATAATGCATAGGTTAAAATTCCTCA
>JAOBBC010000030.1:916956-928189 GCA_025388495.1 Curcuma longa
GAATTTGTAAATTTCAATTCCTGAAGTACAAGTCGAATTAGTGTTTGCCCTTGAGTCATATCCTTGATTTCTTTGCTTTGGCGGTGCTAGCATTTTCTCCTTGCCGTTCTTCTATTTTCTCCTTTCCTTCCTCATGCATTGATAATTCAGGGGCTCTTTCCCAGTGCTATTTTATGTTTAATTAGAGGTTGAGAGGAGACCACCTTACAATTATTTTTCCAATGCATTTTTTTCTCTCAAACTAATCGTTCCATGTGTGTGATATTGAATATAATATTTTTCTTTAATTATTTTCGTATAGATCATGCTTTGTTGAAGAATGAGAAGATATATGATCATGGTATTATCATAAAAGACAGCATTTCTTACTCATCCAACTTATGTATCACCTTGTGAAGATACTTGTTTAACCCCTGCAGATTGTAACTTAGGGATTCGTGGTTCGATCCCTAACTATGGTGTTTTTTAGGAATTTTCCTCCAAATGGGGAACGCAATCAAAGGATGTTGGGAATCTGGATTGACCGCCGTATACATTTCCTGATTTACCCTGGTGGTCGGTGGGAAACTTCCGTGGGATCGGGCCGACCACCCCCAGAGATGTGGCTACTGGGATTATCAATTTTTTTTGTTTAACCCCTGCAACTTGATCTAATTACATTCTAAAATACCTTCTAACATTTTATGAACATCAAAATACATTCTAAAATGCATCTGTCAGAACTAAAATACCTTAATCTAAAATGCTTTTATCCTAAATTAAAACATCTATTTTATCCTTTCAAGTTATCTCAACGGAATTACTCACTTATTAATGGAAAAATATATATATTTTTGATAGTTAAATAAAAAACTAAAGATTATTTTATTATTAATGACGTTGAATACTAATTCTTATATATTTTTTAAAATTTAAATGGATGAAGTTAATTTATTAAAAATGAAAAATTAAAGATTGAGTTGAAGGGGAAATGGATTCGAATTAAATTCATCGGAACACAGATATTAAAATTATATAACTTTAAATTATAGTAGATTTGGATTTAATTATGATTAATTTATAACTAAACTAAATTTTAAATAGATTACGAAATAATGTTTTTTTAAGGAGTTAGGTATTCTCTATTATATCTTTTTCTCTCTCGCTGTTTTACCCCCAGCTGATCCTCATCGCAACCGCCACCTCTTCCTTCCGCGTCCACGCACGCGCCGACCTCTCTTCCTCCTCCTCCTCCTCCTTTTTTTTTTTTTTTCTCCTCTTTATTTCCTCTTCTCCTCCCAACACCAGCACCAGCACGAGCAACTTCTCCTCCCTGCACCAGTCGATCAGTTCCTCTTCCTCCCCTTCCAGCCCTCTCCCAACCGCAGCTGCATCTTCTCCTTCCTCTTTTTCCAGCAAGCAACAGGAACACAGCAGTTCCTCATCTCCTTCTTCTCTTCACAACAGCAACAACAATTAGTTGCTGCTCTCTTCCAGAAATAGCAAATCCAGCATCTTTCTTCCTCTTTTTCCAAGCAAACAATTTTCTTCAGACAACGGCAACAGCTCCTGCCTCTTCTCCCAGCCAACAGCAGTAAATACTGTTGTTGCTGTTCATCGCCATCGCAGCAAGTGCTTCTATTCACAACCGCTCGCTGCTTGAGCCAAGGGAGAGAGCCACCAGCCCTCTTTTTGCTCGAACTAAGAACGATCATATATAGGTTTCTCTCATTTTTCGAACCTCCTGGCATGGTAAGGATTGATAAATATTTTTTTTTTGATATTGAGAAATAATTGATTAATTCGGATTAATCATGATATTTGTTTAGGTTTGATTGACTAAGTATTTTGTATCAACCAAACAACTCCACTGTTTGTAGGTCGGGGAATGGTGCAAGGTAAATATTTTATTTCATTATATTTTGATATACGTTGGTGTGCCTAATTTAGAATATGAAAATAAAATTATTGTTCGATAGTAATAGGTGTTGTGTAGGAAATTGTGAATATATTGAGGTAGCAGGATAAACAATTTAGTCTATCAGCTTTGAAGTTTTAGTAATTATTAGAATTTTGTATTACTAGCATTATTGGATAGATATCTAGAGTTATTTTCATATTGGATTTGTAGATACAAGTTCGAGTGAAGTATATTGATTCGGTGACACTCGGAGTTTTTGGCTATAGATAATGATTTCAGTATCTAATCTAGAGATGAGTAGTTAATATAAGGATAATGATTATGAAATGTTCAATAATATCCTAGGAAAGAGACCAAGACTAATCTATCTTTTTCATGAAGTTGTATTCTATAGAGTGACAAACAAAAATAAGATTAGAGTTTCAACATGAACTCCAGAAATGTAGATGTCAACCCTTTTTAAGAGATTGTAACACTCTCATCTAACACAAGGAGTTGTAGGCTAATCAAGGGGTTTATAAACTTTATATGAGTAAACAACTCTTAAGCTTAATCATTTTGGGTTAGTGCCTCCATCCTTTCAAACCTGGTGGGATGTTATCATGTCCAATTATCGAACAAGTACTTGTATATTGGTCTTGAGTAAGTGTTGCACATCCTTGATATTACATATTTACATTCATGTTGTCTAAAACTAGTGAACATGCATTTGAGACACTGTATGTATCATTTTAGAATGGCAGGAAATCAAGTTAATAACAAAATGTATTTGCTATAAAAATTTACCTGAATCTAATGGATATCAGATTCTGAACAGTATACCCAAGAATATTTAACCAGCTATAAGCTGGTCAAATCAAACACTTACAATATCACGTACAAATTGAGAGTTGCCTCCAAATCTTATATAAGAAACTAACCAACAATCTTCTTTTGTCTGCCTCTAGTCGACTGATCGAATAAATATAGCCATTAAGCAACTAACAACTCTTTAAGCAGTTGATTCAAAATTTCTTCAGTTGGGAATATTTCTAGTTGACTTATTACTTGAATAGCAATATTTGGTTCTTTAAACATTTGCTTCATTTGACACCTAAGTCAACTAAACTTTTGGTCGACTTTTTGAGTCGATTAAATTTAACCCTCTACTTGATTGAATTTACTTGGAGGGCCCTCTTTTTGACTTACCTCACCTAAGCCTGCATAAAATTCTAGGATTGTACATAGACAAACTACAACTTGGGACAAGCAATCCTCCAGTTGAAGAATTTACATAAGCCACTATGTAGTCCACCCCTACCTAACTAAAACACATCATCCCAAAAACACAAACCCCAAGAGTACATTTTACTCATAATATCTCATGTTCTCATGGTTTTAGATCTTCAATGTTATCGATAATCTATGCCTTACAGTCCACTTAGTTAAGCCTTTAGTACCTCATTTGCACCAAGCCCTCTAAGTTGATTTCAACTCGTTAGGCTTTATAGGGGTGAGCAAAATTTGATTAAACCGAATAAATTGATCCAACCGATCGAATTTAAAAATTCGGTTCAGTTATTTCAGAATTTTAATTATTTTTTAAAAAAATTCAGTTAATTCAGTTGAATTTCGATTTTCAAATTTCTTATTTGGTTAAATCGAATTAATCAAAATAAAAAAAATAATTTATAAATTCTTAAGTTAGTAAACTTATAAATCCCTAACTAATTGGTAAATTTTTTATAATATTTAAAAAATTCAGTTATTTCGGTTAATTCGATTGAAAATTGAATTAATCGATATTTTATCGGTTCGGTTTGTTCGATTTTTATTTGAAAATTCGATCAATTCGATTAGTTTTAAAAAATTTGATTTGGTTTGATTTTGATTAATTCGGTTCGATTCAGTTTGATTTTAATTGAATATTCAGTCCTAAGACTTTCCTTTAGATGCACCTGGATGCACCTAACTCTCCAAGCTTGCTTTATGCCATCCTTCACCTTGCCTTTGACTTCACCTCATTATGAGCTTCCAAGCCGTCAAACTAGTAGTCGCTCTATGTTGCTCATCCTAGAGCTCAACTCTTCAATCTCTAATATGCACTAAGCTTCTCGAACTTGCTCCATGGCATCCTTTGCCTTCCTTTCAAATTCACCTCATTACAAATCTCAGAACCATCGAGTCAAATGATCTCACAATCACATCAAACTAACTCAACTACATTGAGTCAACAAGCTCCATGAGAGTCATGTGTACTTTGTCAAGCTTTTGCACACGTAATGTACAAACACAAAATAAACATAACATAAATCCTTTGTCAAGTACATCAAAATAACCTTATTGCACCAACAAACCACGTATGGTTGCCTTATTGAAAGTTGGATCTTATTCCTTGTTTATACCTTGGTGCACAACTTGACTTGTTGAATTGTCTACACTCTGTAGTAGTCGTAAGATATGAAAAATTTTAAAATTAATTATAAATAATTTGAATTTAAGGGAAAATTAATTCATATTTAAGTTAATTATTATTTCTAATTAAGTGTGGTTGAATTAATCAATTAAAGCATAAATTATTAATGGATTTGGGTTCAAATTTGAGTTTATTATTGAAGCCCAAATAACTTAGCTCAATAAACCCAATTAATCAACTCCAAATTAATGAATTCGGGTTCGGGTCGACTTAAACCCATCAACCGTTTTAAAAAAAAACCTTAAATCTTCTGCGGTTCACTCCGGTTCAAGCAGCACCGCCCACGCCGCAGCAGGCTAGTGTAGCTTCTCAGGAATCGCGCGCAAGGGGTCCCTGTTCTTCTCTCCCTCGCGACGTGCTGCCGTCGGCTGTCTCCTGCTCGCGGAGAGGGCTTCCGGCGGGTCGCGGCTTGTCAGGCGCAGAGAAAGCTACCGGTGAGTCGCGGCGTGGCAAGCGCGGAGAAAGCTACCGGCGGGTCGCGGCGTGACGGGCTCGGAGAGAGAGCTTCCGTCGGGCGCGAAGAGGAATTCCGGCGGGTCGCGGCGTGACAGGTGCGGAGAGGTCTTCAGGCGGCGGGCGCGAAGAGGGCTTCCACCTGTCGCGGCCTACCTTCCACCGTGCGCGTCCTTTTGCCGATCGCGCACGGTTTACGCCGATCGCCAGGTCGCGGTGAAGGCTGGTTTCGGCCGTGAGCTGGAATCGGATCTTGATCGGGGCAGAACTGATTTTCTAGGGCAACAGAGGTAAGTCTTCTTTGATCGGATTAGGTTTGTTACGTGATAGATTTTGTGGATTTCTTCGGGATGATTCTGTTGGGATTCCTGCGTGATTAGGATTTGTTGTATGACTGTTGTAAATTTGTAGAACTATCAGATTAATCGGTTGGAACTGTTCATGGTTTCTTGGGATGTCAAGATCTTGATTTGTTGTTAGGATGTTGTTGCTGTTGAGAATCGGTGGAGATTGGAGTTGTTCGGTTCGATTGGATTTCTGTGAGATTGGGTTTCTATTTGGGTTGGATCTTAATACCGGTGGATTAGGGTGAAATTAGTGAATAGACTAAGTGTAGATGGGTTCTAGTTGGCATGGGATTTAAATGATTAGTTGTGTTAATTGGTTAATTTAGTTAAGTTGTGTTAATTGGTTGGGTTAGTTTGAGTTAAATCCAATTATAAGTTGATTGGTGGATTTTATGGGTTAGGTTGGTTTGGATATGTTGGATCCTAGTTGATTCTTAGCTTGAGATTAGGTTTTGTTGTTTTGTTTTTAGGATAACTTTAGACCCGGTTGAGGTTAGGTGTGGAATTGATTAGGGGATTTATTATGTTATAAAATTAAATATAATATTGTATTTAGAGGGTGTTGTATTTTATAAATTGTAGGATCTTGACTTGTGGATCCTGTTACATACGAGGATTTTATTGGGGTTCTTATTGCGACGTTTGTCATATCAGGTGGGTACTTATGTACTTGGTCAATACAGATCTTATTCGTAGTGCATGACTTATTATCTGTTGTTAATCATCTTGTTATTCTCCTTCATGATTTATTATCTGTTATTAATTATCTTGCTAATCTCCTGATCACACTCGTTGCTTGATACCTAACTATTGACTTTTGATATGATCTAGTTGTCATCAATACAGTTTCATTATTTGTTATTAATCTGTGATAATTTATTATAATTGATGTTGAGTATATTTTGGTAGATATAGTAGTTACTTGTTGAACTGAGCATCATAGCATCATAACATATTGTTGTTGGCTCTCACTAGACCATTGTTGATAGTGGTACAGTGAGAGCATTATAACAATGTGTGGGTGCGACCAGGACTAGCTAGATAGCTCTCCTGGGATACTGCCCCTCCCTCTCGTGTGTAGTTGGTCTGTTGTTGGAGCGGGTGATTCCTGTCGTGCGCCCCAGTTGATTGTGTGGGTGTTTGGGGATGTTGAGTGCAGACAGTGACTAGACAGCTAAATAGCTCTTCTGAGATATTGTTCCGCTCTCCACTCACATGTAGTGGTCTGTTGTTGGAGTGTGTGTAGTTGTCCTGTCGTGCACCCCAATTCATTGTGTGTGTGTTTGGGGGTGGCGAGTCGACAGTGATCATGCATGTTGCCTGTGATGTGTGTTGCATATGTGCATGCATTTGTTGGTAGTTATTTACCGCATATTTGTGTGTGATTGTTGTACTTATTTGACATATGATTGTTGTATTGTGTGACATTTCATGCATTGATTGAATTTGTATGATATCTGTTATTTAGTATTATTGATCTTGTTTATTAAGTATCCATTGGAGAGACTGTATATTTTGTTGATACCCATGTTTATATATATGTTGTACACTTTCATCCTAGTATCTACTGAGTATTTTATATTCACCATCCAGATCCTGGGATTTCCTTTCTTTCTCCCCAGGTAGCAGATAGGGATGTTGCTTTGAAACTTGGAGTTTTTCCAAACTGCCCCCATCTCACAGCAGGAGGAGTTTTGTAAAATATTGAAAATTTAGCCAATTAAAGCTCAAAGGAGCCAGCCCAAATAAGGCCCAATTAAATGGTTAATGGTTATTGGATTAAAGGATATGACTTTAAAACCCGTTAACCCGAACCCATTAGGAATCCGATGTAATAGCAGTATCCGCGATTTCATTTGTTCCCGATCTCGCGGCGCAGCTTCTATTTCTTCGCCGACGCCGAGTGAACTCGCTGCCTCAACGCCGGTGCCGAGGACGAAGGAGAGCAAGGCGAATCGCCGACGACCAGGGGTTCAACCGCTGAAGGCTTGGTCTCGTCGGGGCTGGGCTGGAAGCAGGTAAGTGGGGCAGGTGGCGACGGCGATCGACGCGAAGTGACGGAGAAGATCGGTAAGGGATGAGGTCTTATTGGTTTTCGTTGTACTATTTCGATTCCCTTGATCTGATTGAGATCCCGGATTGAGAATGAAATTGCAGATCCGTGGATTCTCTGTTTCGACCGCGAGTGAAGAAGAAGAGAAGAAGCAAGGGTTTGGAAGTGGCGGATCTAGGGCAAAAGGTTGATTCGAGGTGAGGTTCTATTATTGAATCTGGATCGGTTTCCTCTGCAGCTCGTTGATGCAATCCGATCCGGTAGGGGTTCGTTGGATTGCAGCAGCAAAGGAAGAGGAACCGGAAGCTTGTGTGAGGGTACAGATTAGAGGTGAGTTTTCTTTGTTGATTTAGTTGGATTATTAGTGATGTACAATGGATTTTATGGATTGAGTTGGATGGTTTGTTTAGTGATCTTGGATACGGTTTGATTGGTTTTGGGTGTTTATCTCAGTTAGGATAGGTTGCCCTGTTTTGCTAGACTCGGTTGAGTAGCCTACTGTGGGATCTGGTTGTAACCAATGAGATTATGGCTTTCGTTGGTTTAAATGGGTTTTAGATGCTAGGTTTAATGTTGAAAGCTATTAGGGTATACTTGGTTGCAAATTTGGACATGGACTAAATTAGTTGATTAGATTAATGGATTTAGGGTTTACCTTGTTATAAGTTGACATGAACCCAATTAGTTGATTAGTTTGGACCAGTTAAATGGTATTTGATCCTTAGATTGAATTTAAATTAACTTGTATCAAGTTGATTTGATCAATTGATTTAGATTCGGTTGAAGATCGATTGGAATGAAATTAACTCATGTTGATTTAGCATGAGTTAATTGGATGAGTTAGATTTAAGTAGGGTTTTACTTTGTTGCAAGATTTAAATATATAATTGTAATTAGTGAGTATTGCTTGTTTAAATGGTAGGGCGTTGATCTGTTGATCCTGCTATATACGGAGTTCGTATTTGAGGGGTTTATTCGACGTGCGTTACATCAAGTGAGTACTCCTGTGCTTGGTGAACACAGGTCTTCTTTTTATAGTGCATGATTATCTTGTTATTAATTATCCGGTTATTATCGTGTTGCTATCCTATTGACATTCGTTGCTGGATTCGTTGCTTGACACTTATTGTTGACTTTTGATATGATCTAATATCATCCTGTTGATACTCCTATTACCTATGTGTGTTATTTAGTTGATATCTTTTGATACTTGTTGATTGATACATGCTAGCTGACCGTTGATATGATCTAATACTATTCTGTTGCTACTCTTGTAACCTAGTTGATACCTTAAGTTATTCGTTGCTTGATACCTGCTGGTTGATTGTTGATTGATCTATCCATTGATAGTACAGTTTCAATTTTGTATCATTGACTTATGATGACTTATCTTGGTTCATGTTGACCTATGTTATTTATCCAGTTGACACCTTGTGTTATTCGTTGTTTGACACATGTTGGTTGACCTTTGATTGATATCGTTGACTTATGATGACTCCTCTTGATTCATATTGATCATGCTGATTACCTGTAACTATTATATGTTGAGATGATCCTCATAACATCTGCATGTTGTTTGTTGTTGATTGTTATATCTCACTGCCTATGTGGGTGAGATCGTTATAGCACTGCCTGTGTGGATGCTACGCACTGCCTGTGTGGGTGCGATCATTATCGCACTGCCTGTGTGGGTGCGAACATTATAGCACTGTCTGTGTGGGTGCGACTATTATTGCACTGCCCGTGTGGGTGTTACTATATATTTGTTGTATATTATACTGCATTGTTGTTTACAGTATCTTTGTGTGTGATTGTTGCACTTGTATGATATATGATTGTTGCATTGTATGTCATTACATGCATTGCATGATTTTACATGATTCCTATACCTGTTACACCGTATTAATCTTTCTTTGTTATCTCAGTTGATATATCATGTTCTATTACCATGATTCCTATTACCTGTTGATTAGTATTTACCTTTCTTTATTTATCCACGGTAGAGGTTGTATACCTTCTGTATTTCGGTTGTTATTACTCCTGCTGATATTTACCTTTACATGCATTTCTTCCCTGTACCCACTGAGTATCTGATGCTCACTACTCAGATCCTGGGGGTTGCCTTGTTTTCTCCCCAAGTAGCACATAGGTTTACTTGGAGCTTGGAGATCTGCCTGGTCGTATCCATCTCACAGCAGGAGTTTTTATGGGGTGACATTTACATATTTCTAGTTGTATTCGGATATGGATTTTATTCGTGGACATGAATTGTATTCATGGATTTTGGATTTATTCTGTTTCGTAGATTTGTGGATTTGTTATGTTTCCGCTGCGAAGATTTTATACATTGTACTTGTGTGGATTCGACGTTTTTACATTTTGATTTAGTTGCATGTGTTAGATTAGTTGTTGTGGCCGTGTATGCCTTATATTTTATCTGTGATGTATCTGTGTTGTGTGTTGAAGGACGTGTAGTTCTTATTGTGGCCGTGTTGGCCTTTTATATATATGTATTCAGGGAAATTGTTATAGTTGCAGGGGAGATGTTGTCGAAATTTTTTGGACGGTCAATTCTCGGGATGTGACAAGTTTGCTTTCCTTCATGTGTTCGGATTTTTGTTTTGGAATTTCTGTTATCGTGGATTTATGGAGTTTCTACTTGGTTTTGTTGTGGAGTTTACTTTTGAGAATTTTTATCTCGTGTGGATTGCGTTTATACGTCATTGGGTTGCAGTTGTGGTTATACGTTGATTGGTTTGATGTTGTGGTTAAACACAAATGGTTTCTTATGGTGGTTTGCTATATCATGCATGTGTTGGATATGGTTTGTGGTCGTGTGGGCCCTTATTTATGTAGTTTAGCATTTTTTTGATAGATGTTGTATTAATGAGTGGCCGTGTGGGCTTATGATCAAATGTATTCAGGAAAGATTGAATTGTTACAGGGGAGATGTTGTCGAAATTTTTTGGTCAGCCGTCTCTCGAGATGTGACAGTAGTCCTAATGGTTTTTAAATGAATGACAGTTGATTATTCTTATTAGAAATAACCTTTCATAAATCATTTCTAAGTCATATAGAGTTACTTATGCTCTCGATTTTTGAAAACCTACGTGGTGGATTAGCTGAATTTCTCTAACACAATCCTATAGCTCTTGGCAAAATTCTAGTATGCCTGTCTGGTTCAATGCGTTTACAACCACAAAAAATGAGCAAGGTATCGAGATCTCACTATATGTTGTGTTATGGCTTCAATTAATGGGGTGTTAATGTTGACATTGCTGCTGTAATTTTTTTCATTAATAATGCTAATATGATATCCAATGAAAATCTTTGCATCAGTCATAGAACTTCTACTATACAGTGGTCTTTAATTTCTTGTTCTTTATACACTGATCTTTTATTTCAAGAGATGATGCACTGTTTCATCTAAATGCAACGCTTGTTAATATATCTGCAGTGTGGGCCATTTAAATACTTGCTCTACAAGGTTATTTTCAGCTATTATTATTTCTGTGGATTTTCCATTTTGTAATTAATTCCTTGCCTATAATATAATTATTGCCTTCAGAAGGGCCTATGGCTGAAGAGCATCTAGCAACATCAATAGGGGAGCTGACTCTTGAAAAAGTTGCCGTTTCATCCATTGGATTTGAAGAAAATGATCAAATCGGTATGCTTAAGTCTGAAAATTTCTAATTTAAATTGTCAGTTCCTTCCACCAGCCTATCAATCAGGAGAAGTATTTCCACTAAACTAATTGTACATTGACATTTCTTAAAACTCCCAGAATTACTACTTGGTCATGCTTCTGACATGGACCTAATTGATTAGTAGTCAGTACTACGCTTCGTGGGCTTTTATACTCAATTTTAGTGATTTGTATAGAAACAAAACAAATTGCTTCTGTCTCAAAATTAATTAGTTACAACTTAATAGTTGTTTCTAGAATTTTTTATGCTGGATCTTAGTGATTTGTATAACTACAAACCGACTTTATGAGGGGTAGACTTGTGTTTTGAAGATAC
>JAOBBC010000030.1:970497-986166 GCA_025388495.1 Curcuma longa
TTAATTATCTTATCATTATTTCCAATGATAAGTATGTCATCTACATAAAGACACAAGATGACAAAATCATCTTCAATGTTTTTGATGTAGATACATTTATCACACTCGTTGATTCTAAATCCATAATTCAACATGACACTGTCAAATTTCTCATGCCACTGCTTAGGAGTTTGTTTCAAGCCATACAGCGACTTGACCAATCTACATACTTTGTTTTCCTGTCCTGGAGCAGAAAATCCTTCAAGTTGTTCCATGTAGATTTCCTCTTCTAAATTTCTATTTAGAAAAGCAGTCTTCATATCCATTTGATGTATTTCCAAATTCCACAATGTGGTAATTGCTAATAACACTCTAATAGAGGTTATTCTTGATACTAGAGCATATGTATTAAAATAGTCAAGGTCTTCACGTTGTCGGTAACTCTTAATTACCAATCTAGCCTTGTATCTATCTATTGTGTCATCCGATTTCTTCTTTCTCTTAAAAATCCACTTACAGCCTAATGGGCTTACTTCTAGGAGGAAGATCTACAAGCTCCCAAGTATGATTTTGTAAGATAGAAGTAATCTCAGATGCAATTGCTTCTTTCCAGTGAGGTCCTTCAAAAGATCTTAGAGCTTCTGTATAATTCTATGGTTCACTTTCCAACATAAAAGTGATAAAATCTTATCCAAAGGATTTTTCCACATGAGCTCTTTTACTTCGTCTAAGCTCTACCTCTTCTGGTTCACCCTCATGTTCTTCTTCTTGTGTTTCAAAAGTCCTTTTTGAGGAACTTGCTTCCTCTCTAGTCTTATACGAAAATACATCTTCGAAGAATGATGCATTTCTCGATTCAATTATCGAGTTCTTATGTATTTCTGGTATTAGTGATTCATACGCAAGAAATCGGTAAACACTACTATTTTGTGCATATCCTAGGAATATGCAGTCAATAGTTTTTGGTCCTATTTTGGCCCTTTTTGGATTAGGTACCAACACCTTAGCAAGACACCCCCACACTCGTACGTATTTATAGGATGACTTTCTACCATTCCATAATTCATAAGGGCTCTTGTCTATATTTTTTCAGGGTACCTTATTTAATAGGTAATTCGCTGTTAGCATAGTTTCTCCCCATAAATTTTCTGATAGCCCAAAACTTAATAAAAGAGCATTCATCATCTCTTTTAAAGTACGATTTTTCCTCTCAGTAACACCATTTTGCTGAGGAGTATATGAAGCCATTGTTTCGTGCCTGATTCCATGTTCAGCACAAAACTCAGCCAATGGTGAAACATATTCACCTCCTCGATCACTTCGAACCACCATAATCTTCTTATTAAGATGATTTTCAACCTCAATTTTATAGAGAATAAACTTTTCTATAGCCTCATCCTTACTTTTTAGAAGATACACATAACAGAATTTTATGTTATCATCTATAAAAGTAATAAAATATTTATTTCCACCACGTGTTGGAACCCCTTTTAGGTCGCACACGTCTGTATGGATTAAGCCGAGTGGTTCTGTGTTTCTTTCAACATGTTGAAAAGATGACCTTGTCATCTTCGCTTCAACGCAAGTCTCACATTTTTGTTTCAGGTCAAGTAGGAATGTCAGAATGCTTTACATGTTAATTAATCTTCGTATCGAATTGTAATTAACATGACCTAGTCTACCATGCCACAACACAGATGACTCAAGCATATGAGAGGAAGAACTTTCATTTTTATTCATTTTAGGCCTAATGGCCATTACACTGAGCTTAAAAAGTCCATCATTTTCATACCCCTTTCCTACAAACATTCCATTCTTGGACAACACTACCCTGTCTGACTCAAATACAATGCGAAAGTCATGCTTGCTTAAAAGTGATCCGGACACTAGATTCTTCCGAACCTCCGAAACATACAACACATTGTTCAAAGTTAAATCCTTGCCTGAAGTCATCTTCAGCACCACTTTTCCACGGCCCTTGATCTCTGAGATTGCTGAATTCCCCATATACAGTTTATCTCCATTTTAACTTCTTCAAAGTCGTGGAGAAGCTCCTTATTGCAGCACACATGTTTGGTGGCTCTTGTATCAATCCACCACTGCCGTGGGTTCGAACCGATGAGGTTCACTTTAGAAATAACAACGCAGAGATCCATATCCGGCCCCTCACTCATATTAGCCTCATGCTTCTTCTTTGGCTTTCTGCAGTCCAAAGATTTATGACCAACACGGTCACAATTGAAGCATTTCCCTGTGAACTTCTTGGATACGCCTCCTCTGGGTCCAATTTTGGAAGACTTAGAATTCTTTCATTTCGAGTTTTGACCGTGCTCGACCACGTTGGCTTTTACAGTAGCCTGAGAGAACGATCGTTTGTCAGAGCTCCTGTTGTCTTCTTCAATCCGGAGTCGGACGATGAGCTCCTCGATATCCATCTCTTTTCTTTTGTGCTTCAAATAATTCTTGAAGTCATTCCCGCCGGGAGAGAGTTTCTCTATAATCGCTGCCACCTGGAAGGTCTCACTCAGCACCATGCCTTCTGAGTGAATCTCGTGCAGGATCACCTGGAGCTCCTGGACTTGGCTGATCACTATCTTAGAGTTCACCATTTTAAAGTCCAGGAACCGGCCAACAACAATATTTTAGGTCTAAGGATTCCCACAATTCCTTAGCCGACTTCTTTGTGCAGTATACATTATATAATGAATCTGCCAAACAGTTAAGGATATAGTTTCTACAAAGAAACTCCGAGTGTTTCCAAGCCTCCACAGCATTGAAGATTTGGACATCCAAAGTACCCTCAGGGTGGTTCTTCAGTCAAGAACCTAGCCAGATTAAGAGTGGTCAAGTAGAAAAGCATTTTCTACTACCACCTCTTGAAATTCATTCCTATGAATTTCTCTAGCTTCTCGACATGATTGATTGAGACTGACCCAATCGATACAGTAGGAGTCGTTGCCTGTACATGTTGAGTAGTAGGCTCTGCTACCATCATCTCAACTTGGTCCGCTACCATCGCAACAGATACAGAATCTGTTTTAAGATTGTTGTCTAGTATGCCGGAGAGAGCAGAGTGGCTGAGTCACCGGCTGCCGAGCCGAGTGGGCGGGTCCGAGTGGTTGACTGCCGAGTGCCAAGCCGAGAGCCAACTGCTGAGCCGAGAGCTGAGTCGAGTGGTCGACTGCCGAGACGAGTCGTCGAGTTGCCGAGCCGACTGCCGAGTTGCCGAGCCGAGTGACCGACTACCGAGACGAGTGGCCGTGCCGAGTGGCTGACTGCCGAGACGAGTGGCGAATGTCGAGACGCCGAGTGCCTACTGCCGAGACGGCGAGTGGTCGAGGCCTGCGTTCAACGCAGTTTCCTTAAAACAGATTCATCCCCTCTGGCAATGCTTAGAGGTCACGACGGACGTCTGTTTCCCAGGATACAACGACTGGACCGGCAAGACTATCAAGCACAGATCGTTACCGATGAATCGATTACATAAAAAAACTATCAGTGGAGGAAGCGAAGGATCGAGAATGTTGGTTGATCTGCTTGGGCAAATTATGCCTTGACCGGTCTGACATTCGACGCGCGCAGGTCGCGCTCGCACACAAGTTACCTTGCGGGCAGTGCAATCCGGGCCCTGGATTTGCACCCCTCTGCGCACTCACGCGTGAGAGAGAGTCTCTCCCCTTGCATTTGTTCACAACATCAATGCTTGTGATACAATATAAACCAATCAAGTTACCCCTCAACTATCAATATTAGACTAAACTCCTACATATGAGGGTATTCTTCATCCTTCTATTTTCTTATTTCCATTCACATTTCTAACAGTTAAATGAAAGTGGGGTTGAGGGGTACTTATTAAAAAAATTAGACACTGTAATTAAAAATATTTTTTTGACAATTCATCTTTTTAGATCTACTTAATTAAAAATATCCCTCAAATTAATTATATCTAAAATGGTAAAAAAAAATATTTTTATTCAAATTATCAAGTCGGATTTATCTAGCTTGACCATTGTAAGAGCCTCTCTTTCATAAGAGCTCCTGAGTTTTAGTTTCCTACGAGGAAAGAAAAATTAGCGCCTTTGTTTAATATCTAAATTCGTTATAGTTTGCCTTTTTAAAATTCTATTTATACCTAGATGTATCAAACGGGCTAAGTTTTAGCAAGCTCGATTTGGCCCAAATTCAATATGGTTCGTTCCTTAGTGTCGGGTCGGACTCAGCATTTAGGTATATGGTATTGTTTAGTAAAGATAAGCATATGGTATTGTTTAGTCCGACCTAAAAATTCTATTTATACCTACATGCTGAGTCCGACCTAAACATTTGAAAAAAAAAAAAAAAAAAAGCATATGGTATTGTTTAGTAAAGATAAGAGAATAGTTTTGCTTTTATGTTAGTCATGAACCTGTGCAACTTTGAACGAAGCATGTCTAGACTATTTATTGTATAGTCTTTATTGGAGAATAAGTGCCTCACGACCTAGTTGAGTTAGTTCCTAGATGGTATATTTGTCGAATTAGACACAGATCGTGGGATTTGACAGTCATCAAAATACCCTCTACTTAGAGGCATGCTTGATAACTAATTTATTTATCTATATCTCGCTGTAGAACCAATGATACTGGATTCATTTAGGATGAACGAAATTATTTTTTATTAAATTTATTGAAGAATAAGTTTTAAATGAAGTAATGTAACACGCTAAAGATAAGAGAACAGAGTTGGTTCCCAAATGGTACATTTATTGTGGATTAGGCATTGGTTAATTTGTCAGGTTTGACAGTTACAAATATGTCCTCCCATCTAAGGCATGTTCAGTGTTTAATTTATTTACTTGTATTTCATTTTGGGATCGATGATATTAAATTATTTAGAGTGAGCGAAATTATTTTTTTATCGGATTTATTGAAGAATAAGTTTTTCAATGAAGTAATGTAACACGTAAGTTTAAGTTTGTCGGCAAGTGTTCTTTATTCTTTATATTTACCCAAGTAGCTTCTTTTGACTCCATCGTTTATATCCCTAATATTTTAACAGATAAATATAGATTGAAAGACATAAAAATTTATGCCGATATGGATCCCATCATGGAAAAAAAGAAGAGAGAATCATGAAATGATAGCTCCTAAGCCTTCAAAAAGCCCATCAATCACTAGCAACACAAACGCTTAAAATTTAGTGATTGCAAGTGCAAATATGACCGTCCAACCTATTAGTTGCTAATGACAATGGAGGTTTAGCCATCAACATCCCCGATAGGAAGAGAAGAGGCAAATATGGCAGCCGACAGTCCTTTAATATTTCCCTATGGACGATTAATTCTCAATCAAATAAAACCTCTTGTCTATCCAACCTGCACAAATTGGATAGACAAGAGGTTTTATTTTTTCTTTTTAACAAGAGATTGCCTCCGAGACATAGTTGAATTGGTTGCTACGGAACAGACGTATTAAAGTGGGAAATGATCGAATCTTGACAAAGTCGAGATAATACCCTCCCCCATAGTGGTCAACTGCAGCTTCTCGATTTACCTCCTCACAGATGATCGTGGCGTCAACCGTGTGGGACTGCTGGTTCCACCTTTTGCTGAAATTGGATAGATAAGAGGATTTGAAAGGAGTCAACCACAATATAAGGGTGATAGGAGTAGAGACACTATCAAAGGGGAGCGAAAAGTCAAGTAGATCAAGGTTGATCAAATATTTGACAATGGAGAAATCCAAGTGGGTCATGATTGATCGGACATTTGATAGTTGAAAGTCCAAAAGAAAGTTGATAAGAGGAAAGTCCAAGTGGATCTTAGTTAATCAGATATTTAACAATCAAAAATCTTATAAAAAAATTGACAAGAGAAAAATCAAGGTGGATCACGATGCACTGGACACTTGGTGGTCAGAAATGTAATAGGGAGTTGCCATGATGCGAGAAGTCCAAGTAAGCCACAGTTGCCATGATGCGAGAAGTCCAAGTAAGCCACAGTTGACTAGACACATGACGATTAATAAAGTTCAAGTGGGTCATGGAGGACCAGAGACTTGGCCATAAAGGAAGTCCTAACAGGTCATGAAGAACCGGATATTAGGCACGAAACAAGAAATCTTGTCAGGTCAAGGTTAACCAAATATTAGGTAATGGTGAAGTCCCGACAAGTTAAGGTTGACCGGATACTAGATAATGGTGAATTCCTGATATATCAAGATTGATCGTACGCTAGGTAACGGTGAAGTCTCAACATGTCAAAGTTGATTAGATGTTAGGTAAAAAAAAATCTTGATAAATTTAGGTTAACCAAATAATAGACATGGCTAGAATTATAAGGTTGAAACAGAGTTATCAGTTGATTGATTAAGTTTATTAATCGATTGATTCATGAATCGTGTTTGGGGTGCTCGGGTGTGCAGGAGTCAGCACACGGGAACCCACTCGGACTCAGGTTGTTCGAAAGCATGCACGTGACTTGAGAGTTGGTACTCGAGAACCTACTTAAGCTTGGGACTTAGAGTCGGCACTTGGGCAGTCGGCTACGAGCACACGTGTGATTGTTATATTGTTAGGATCTTGTGAGCTAGAGGGAGAATGAATAACTTCAATCGCTTTGTCTTGATCTTATGAGCATCTACAAAGGTTAATACACATGGGAAACAAAATACAACAAAACAATATAAACACATGTACAACAAACCGATTTTACTTGGTTCGCCGCTACTCTAAGGCTTAATCCTAGTGATCTACCGCCACTATCTTTCTCCTTCTTAGATACCTTCTGAAGGTGAAAAAACCTTTTACAACATCTGTTGCTACAAAGCAACACAAAAATGAAATACAAAACAAATACACAAACATAAAATGAAAGTTACAACTTTATATGGTGAACTTTGCTTTGGATCGCTATTTGTTGCTTTAAATTGCCTCTTGATGGTAGAAAATTCAACAACACTTCGCCTTTAATCCCTCAAGAATTGGCTCTTTCAAAACACCTCAAAACCTTCTTTTATATGGTTGTTGTTTTGGTTGATTTTCGTCTATCAGTCGACTGACCTTACTTATCCATTGATTAATCAACTATAGATTCGAACGTTGCTTTGATCCGTCAGCTCAATAACTCCATCCACCTTAGCATCAATCAACTATCCATGACCATCAGTCGATTGTTGTCTAATTAATTCCGTAGTCAAGTTTTGAATATTCTATTTGCTTGAATAATAGCATCAGTCGAGTGATCGTAATCAGTCGAGATTTCCAGTCGAATTCTAAAGCTTCTGGTTGTTGCTACAGTACTATCAATTGACTGATCAAACTTATCAGTCAACTATTACTGTAGTAAATCATTGTTCACAATCACTATAGTTAATTACTATTAATAATAATGTAGCACAGTTATTGTAGAAAAATTCTAAAAAATCCCTCAAACTCTAATTTCAAGGTTTAAAGTCCATCGATTGATCGATACACCTTATCAATTAACTAATACTCATGTTTCAGCCTTACTAAGACTTAATTCTCATCTTGCTTGGTATGTGGTTGACCTTAACCTACCAGGACTTTCTTTGTTAAGAATCTGATCAATCTTGTCCTTCCGAGACTTTCCATTACCTAGTATCTAGTCAACCTTGACCTACTGAGACTTCATCGTTGTTTGACATCCGATCAACCTTGACCTGCTAAGACTTCTTTATGGCCTAGCATATGATCAATCTTGATCTGCCAAGGCTTCACGCCTTATGCCAACTCCTTGTTGGATTTTTGACCGCTAAATGTCCAATTAACTATGACTCACTTGGACTTTTCTCTTGCTAACTAACATATTGATCGACTATTAAGTATTCGATCAATCTTAACCTACTTGATATTCAACTAATAAATTGATCAAATATCGAAATCCAACTCGAGTATAGTTAACATGGTCAACTTTGACCAAGGGTTGATTGCACCAATAGTAATTAGTCAGTACTCAACAATCCACTTGAACTCGGGTTGCTCAAGCATGGTGTTTGGGGTGTTCGGATGTGCGCACACATAAGGTGCTTGGGCATTTGTCAAATTGACACTCGAGAACTTACTTAGACTTGGGACTTAGAGTCAACATTCAGGCAGTTGGTAGCAAGCACGTGCATGACTATTACGCATGAATAGTGCATTATGACCTCAACCCACTCGGGCTTGGATATCGATAGTTGGCTATGATTTCAACATATTTAGGCTCAGGTTGGAGTGCAATGCAATTATTGTGCACACACAACATGCTACAGTAGTGAGTTAGCATGGTTGAGTTGAGTGGTTGCGTGATCGATTGTTGCATCAACCGAGTGGTGCACTCAACTGATGATACTATTGCAGCGAATAAAATATTATGAAATCGATTATTCAGTTCAACTATTGAGGTAACAATGGTGAAGATGTAGTAATGATAGTTCATTAGGACTAGGTCTTGGACGTAGCCGCCTTGGATGGCGGTGAACTAAGTAAATCGAAGAGTTGTGCTTGTGATGTAAATCTTGCGTCAAGTTTCCATCACCAATCATTCAAAGATGACACGAAATGATAAGAGTTATTCATCCCCTTCTCTAGTTTGCACGAGTCCTAACACATTACATTTACAAGAGGAAAAAAATTAAATTACGTTTATTCACCCCCTCTAGCTGCATGGTCCTCATAAGTTTTTCATTATCGAGAAATAGAGTTAGTCCCTCTAAGAATAGACATCTACTAAAATACATAAATGACAATAACAAAGAGGAGTGGGTCTTCTATCTTCAAAAAAAAATCAATCTTCAACATAAGATGGAATCCGCCACCCTAATGGTCTCACACGGTCAGCCTCATAATTATCTGTGAGGAGGTAAATTAAGAAGCTGCAGTTGGCTACTACGGGGAGAGCATTGTCTCGGTTTCATCGAGATTCAACCCTTGTTCACTTCAACAAATTTGTCCCGTAGTAACCAACTCAACCATACCCTGGAAGTAAAAAAAAAAATTGACTCGAAAAAAATCAATCTTAATAAAGAAGAAAGTATCCAGATCACAAAATTGATGATGGGCAAAGTAAAATCAACTCATAGAATCTACATCAGCACCTCCACCAGAAGAAATGACTAGTTTTAGTAGAACCTAGATGGAACCAAGAGTTGTCCATCAAGATCAACCTTTCAATTCAGAAGTTTGAAAATGGATACCCAACTAAAGTTTTGGGTTAAAAAATACATTGCCATTTTTTTAATGAATTTCACTGCTCCACTTAACTAAAGAATAAAGTATATAGTTGGATATTTCCTTAATTACTTCTTTTTTAATCCAAGAAATACATCAATAAACAATTAATAGAATATTATATAAAGAATGCTTGTTCTAATTCACAAAAAAGTGCCTTCTAACAATGAACAACCACAAGAGAAAGTGACTTTTAACAATGTTTAAACAATGAAGTCTATTCTTCTCACACTGCACAAATAAACAAAAAAAAAATCCATTATTCATCTCACATTTGTGATAATTAATATTCCACACAAAACATTATTGATGATAATAAGCCAAAACAAGATCATAAAATTGAAGTAAGTCCAAAAGGTCAAATATAAGAGGAACGTAAATGAAACAAAAACATCATCAATCATTCCATCACTTTCCTTCATCAGCTTGAGATAAGCTCAAGATTTTGACACCATAACAAAAGGACAAGGACTGCAGAGCTAGCGCAGAGCCATGCATGCATATGTAGTGATCAGGCAAATGGTTCTTCAAACACCAAACCCACTTCATTAAGCCTCATGATTATTCACTATAATCTCAAGGATAATATAGCATTTCTAATATGAACTAATATTCTAAAGATCGATCTCTACATATACATATACGAATCAAAAGGAAAGACAAATGAGGTGGACTAGAGGAAGAAGAAAAAGATGGATGAGGTGGACTCGCCATCTACCTTAACAATGAGGCTCTACCCTTCTCTTCCTTAGTGGGTTAGAAAAGCTTGAAGGGAGATACATTTCGCCGACTCTACAACTGAATCATTAATTCTTCTCTTCGCCAGAACTTCAAAAACTTTGTATCTGAAATCTCACTACTGTTCAATTTTCATCATGATAATCATAAACCATCTCTCATTTCATGTATTGTTACATTGTTTATCTTTAAAAAATTATACGAATCTTTGTTAAACTCTCTTTAATTTGAAGTTTGGTATCAATCTTTGCATGCATCCAACGTACATGTGGCAATCTAACCAAGGAATCATGTTTTAAATTATTGAAAAGTGAAGGGGCAATAGGGTTAAAATCTACTATTAATGATGGAAATCAAGAGCAATAGTCTTATGATTAAAAAAATATATATGTCAAAAAGGAGAGATGGCTATAGGGTTGGTGGGATTGCGTTTAAACTTGGCATTATTAGATCATGGGTTATACTAAACATGACACAAACCAAAGTTAAGTACAACTAGCTACGTGATAAAACCTAATTTGTAAATCTTTTAAAAATTAAAATAAAAATAAAAATATAAAATATAAAATATAAAATATAATTCTTTTTTATTCTAGTGTTGAGTGTCAAAGATAATCATCGTAGCTTATCCTAAGAACAATCTATGCTAGGTCATCTCGAGTCCAACCCAATAGGTCACCTAACAATTCAATCGCGTTTCAAGTCCAATTGTCCTTACATTATGAATTATCAACTTATTTTTTTTCTATAAATATGTTTTTATTTGTTTTCATTTTTTAAATATTAGCCATTTATTTGAAATTTAATATGTCCATATTACCTATATTAAGTTTGCTCGGAAGAAAGAGAAAAAAAATGAAAATTTTTTAATTCCATTCAACCCATGCAATTTTTTTGTCTCTAAGGATCCAAAAAAAATCTACTAAATAAAAAATAAATTGGTTATTTTAGTATTTTTTTTAATTTTTTAAAATCAATAAGATGTAAAAGAAAGATAATGCAAAAATAAGAAAGGTAATATTGTTTTTTTTCATTTACAATATTATTTTCCTCAATTTCTTTAATGCACCAATATATTAGATAATTATATTTAACTTTTTTTTTAAAAAAAAACTTATTTTATGTTTCCAATCTGTTAATAAAAAATGTCATGTTTGAAGTTAGAATTAATTACCTATGAAGACTATGCCTATTTATTTATTTTTATATATCACAATAAAATTATTTGAAAATTAAAAATATTAATACTAAAAATATATATTATTCCCACCAGGAACAACCAAATTTAAGTTGCTAATTAATGGCCTTCGCCACCTGTACTGCACTTGGGCCCCATCCGATGAAACCATTGTCGTTTCGCCACGACACCATCTCTCGCCGCGCTGCTCGAACGTTTTAAGACGCACACTCGTCTCCGCGGTCCACCGCCACACTCCTCACTCCTCTTATCTCATTTCGCTCGAACCACCACGGACCTGCTCCTCCTCCGTCCGATCTCTGCGATGGCGTGACCTCACGAATCTCGAGGCATTTCCTCCCTGCAATCCTCGGAGAACATCTTGAGAGGACTCGTCTCTGCTCCCTTCTCGCCGGCGACGCCGCTGCCTATCTCAATTCCGGCGAGAGTCTTACTTCATCGATTCATCGCCTTCAAGACATCAGACACGAGCACGGATTGTACCGATTATCCTTTGATTTTTCGCTTTTGGTTTTTGAGAAATCTGGGTGGAAGAGGAATAGTAGATTAGTATATAGATTTGAGTAAATGGCGGAGGGGAAGCCTAACTCAAAGCTGGCGCTCCAGAAGCCGCCCGGTTATCGCGACCCGCAGGCGCCACTCCCTAGCGTTCCGAAGCCTCCTCCCCGGCGGCGGCCGCTGCCCCCATCTTTCCGCCAGCCAGGGAAGGCGCTGCCCCGCCGCCACCGTTCTCGGCGCTCCTGCTGCTTCCGGTTCTGCTGCTGGGCCTCCGCAGTGGTCCTCGCCTTGGCCGCGCTCATCGCGGTCGCCGCCGGGCTCGCCTACCTGTGGTTTCAGCCGCGGTTCCCCTCCTTCCGCCTCGAGTTGCTCAACGCCACCCGCCTCCGAGTCACCTCCCGGCTCGACGGCACCTTCCTCAACGCGGCCACCGCTGTCGGGATCCTCATTTCGAACCCTAACGGCAAGATTATTCTTGAGTACGGGGACGGGGAGGCGCGAGTGAGGGTGATCGACGATGACGGAGACGTAGACGTAGGAATGGCGAAGGTCGCAGGGTTCGAGCAGGGCAGAAGAAATCGGACGGTCGTACGCTTTTTGACGGCTGCCAAGTCGGTGGCGGTGGACGAGATTGCCGGGGAGAGGATCCAAGCGGGATTCAGGAGCAAGGAGGTGAAGCTCGGGCTAAGTCTGAGAATGAGGATGGGGCTTCGGGTGGGCGGTGCTAGCACCGGGAAGGTGCCGATCCGAGTGGGGTGCGGCCCGGTGAGCTTAAAGCAGGGGGTGAGCCATGGGACTCTCCCCTCGTGTCGCTTCTACTTGTTCAGATGGTATGCTCTCCGTCTCTCTGCTTCAAATTTCTGTTACTTCTTTACTCCTCATCATTGTTTGCCGAATCCATGCCCCTTTACTTTAAGAATATGGTTGTTTCGTTGAACCTCCTTGTTCCTACATTTCTGCAATGGAACTTTTACTACAATCTAATTCACTTTTTCTCTCCGATGATTAACATGTGAAGCTTAGAACAAGTCTTCCATCCTATTATTTGAACTTTGCAGCTCTATTTCCAGTAGGATAAAGGATATTTGAATCAGAAATTGTTTGTTGTTAACAAGAATTTCTTCTTCGAGTGTTTTTGATCAAGCTGACCTGTGGTAATAAAACTTGTAGTGGAAATGAAACTTTTATTGAAATATGTTGATAGGTCTTGTCTTGAAAGCAATTCTTGGCAATTCCAGAATTCATCTGCTTTTTCCTTTTAACTCGTACGATAATTAAGGCTATTCTCTACAAATGTGTTACAGGAATTAGCAGAATGAATTTAGAAGATGTCTTTTATAGGATTAGGTGTCATGTCAAGATAACCATTAATCTTAACGTTGATCGGCATTCTTTCCTAAATCCTTTCCATGCTGATTGAGGATATATTTAAGAGCTTTCTAAAGATCATTTTTTTTATCTTGAATATAACAAATTAATATATTGAATATGACAGTGATACTCTACTTTGCACAGTTCACACTAGCTGCATATCTACTGGATAATTGACTTACAAACCTAAACAACTGTAAATAGGTCGATTGCAACTTTATGTTTGGTTTAGTGCAACTTACGTAAATGAACATGTGACCTTTTTTTTTCTCATATGAAGTGAATGTGCATTTCTTAAACAATTTTTTAATCTGTTACCATTTTTAAAGAAAGTTCATTGCAACCAAGAGATGATCTTTCTTAAGCCAAATTTCTATTGTTGCTATTTTATTTAAGGATAACAGAACAGTATAACTGTGATTGACTTTTTACCTAGAAATATTGATTGCTAATAATTGTGATGAAGCGAATCTAACTTATTGTATCTAAGTCGCTAATAATTGTAACTAAGCATATCTAACTTATTGTACAAAAGGAGATTTGGGAAATTAGAGAAGTTAGAGATGGATCTTTGGTCGAGCCACATATTTGTCGGTATGATGTTATTGTGTTCTTTTCCTTTGGCAGTAGGATCCACCTATTGCAACTATGAAATCTTAGCGTGACAGATGAAGATGACCTTTCAGGAAGCTCGATAGTGAAGCATGATCCTACTGATGTGCTTTGATTCTTTTGTTTGTTATAGGGCACCCATATTTTCACATGCACATGTCTCCTATAATTAAGGGATTGAAAAAAACTGCACTTTCTCGTTGAAATGTCGTGCATATCTTATAACTATTCTTTGGTAGTCGAAAACTTTGAACCTTTTGCTTATAACACACTAGTTTATGCAACAGAACGCAACTGTAGGCCTGAAGTTTCATCAATCTTTTGAACAGATTCTTTCTGACATCAGAACTCTCTTCATTTCAAACTAACTACACAATCTCATTCTACACTCGAGTAAGACTCATTCATCTTCTTAACAAGAATGAAAGTAGGCTCACCTAGTTAAGTCCATTCTGCTAGTCAAACTTATGTTCTTAATGACAAGTAAATAGATTAGTCGTGGGGTTAATGTGATAATTAATTACAGCATCTATTTAGTTGCTTCCGTATGGTTAATTTTGCTCAAGCTACTTGCTATTGAAGCACAGAACCATTATTCTTCTCTTTACACAACAATTTCAGGATTAACTTGCACCGAGAAGGCTCATAGATGTTTGAAGGATGGATGGTCTTACTGCTGCTGTATGCCGTGTTCTATATATAGGTTTTTCCCCCATTTATAATCACTGGGAGAAGATTGGCGAGCTGAGTTGAGTTCCAGTTTCCTGTCTCAGTGATCTTGCACTGTATTTTCTTAAAAAGCTTGTATTTTTGCAAATAGTTATTATTTTTCAAAGAAACGCAAATAATTATTTGGATAAATCTTTTATCCACTCGTAAAATACATAGATACTCAGCTGGTACACATTCGTAGCCAGTCAAAACGTCTGATACCACTATTTCAACCTGCAACATTTTTTTTATATTTGACAAACATTGCTTATGATTTGTTATTATTAAATTCTATATCCTTCATGCACCTTTTTTATATACTTCATGCTAAATCTTTGCATAGTCATTATATGTACATAGTTATTCTTCATGTAACGAATGCTATATAAACATAGTTCTTCATCTATATCAAATGTTTATCATGTTTAGCTCTTTAATCTAAAATTCTCTAAATTTTCTATGTTAGAATATTAATATATATTATTAATATTATGTTACCCGGTCTATGTGATCCGGTATTATGTTACCCGGTCTATGTGATCCGGTTTAAGAAATATTGCCTATATATATGGCTATAACCTGTATTATTTCATTGAATACAGTTAATAAAGTTATTTTACCGACATGGTATCAGAGCCAAGTTAACCTAGATCGTTCCTTCCCTTCTCCTCCTTGGTGCCGCCGCCACCATCCCTTCTTCCCTGCGAACAGAGGCCGACGCCATGTGAACGCTGCCATCTTCTCTTCTTCCCTGCAAACAGAGGCCGACGCCTTCAATACGCATAGCAGAGAGCTCAAAGAACTAAGAAGTAGCATCCAAAAGGTCAACTGTTTCCCTGTCAAATAAAATGATGACCTAAACAACTTGCAATCACTCCTTTTGGATTCGGTGGGAAGGGCGCAGCGGACCTCTTTCGCAAACAGAGGCCGACGCGCCTTCTTCTTTCTCCGCTGCGATTGAGTGAAGTGGAGGCATTTTTGTCCTCATCCGCACAGTGAAAATTTCCTGGACCGGCGGACGTTTGGTGCGGCGCCGACGACGACGCGAGGACAGGAAAGTGGTGATTTTCTTCGTCCTGATTAACAAAGTGCTTTGGCAATTTTGAGAACTCCGCTGGTTGAATTTTGATCGTTGACTCCTGCTTCGATCGTCGACGCATCCGTGTGGTCAGATTTTGATTTCGCTACTTTTATTTTCGGATCTGAATTACTTCCTTGGATTCTTTTTTTATGTCTCTCAATATGGATCGTGTTAATACTCGATCGGATAAGCCTGCAAGATGTCGTCGTTGTCCGAATGCTGATCATGCTTACACTCATTGCCCCAACATTGAGTGTCGTTATTGCCACAAAAA
>JAOBBC010000030.1:994670-1008214 GCA_025388495.1 Curcuma longa
CCCGAATTAGGCCTTGGACGTACTAACCCTGGGGGGTTAGGAACCAAGTAAATCCCGCGGGTCCTTTTTATTGTGTTCCTAATTCCGCTGCTAAGTGTTGATAGTCAAACGAACAAAATCGAAAAAGCGACACGCGCTATTCACCCCCCGCCCTCTAGCGCGTACACGATCCTACACTGAGTACTCCATCTCTTCAGTAGCCCTCTCGGCTTCATTCATTCAGTGGCTTAGCTCAATCTTCTGAGCACTCAGCCTCTCTACAGCCCTCTCGGCCTCATTCATTCAGTGGCTTAGTTCAATCTTTCGAGCACTCAGCTTCTCTACAACCCTCTTGGCCTCATTCATTCAGTGGCTCAGCTTAATCTTCTGAGCACTCGGTCTCTCTGCAGCCATCTCGACTTCAACTTCATTCATGCAGTGGTTCAGCTCAGCCTCCCGGCCACTCTTATAAACCACCTGTCCCATCAAGATAGCTTTTTAGTAATTATGGTGGGGGTCATCCATCAATGTGCACAAGCTTCAATTTTATTGAACTCACACATCACGTTTGTGGAGCCCACATCTACGCCCATGAATGTGAACTATAAGGAACAGATCTGGCATAGCATATCTGCATTGCATTTGTCAAAACCCGAGCTCGAGGACGAGCTCGGTCACTGCCCACACATGACCGACGCTACACAGGCATAACTAATCCTCCACTCACTGGCACATATGACCCACACTCACCATGCCCTCCTCGAGCCACGCATCGCTCTCCCGAGTTCTTTGCAACTGCCCATTGCAATCTCTCGAGTCCTTCACTATCAACTCCTCACGATTGTCAGATACGGGCTCGAGTCCTTCCTTGCTGATTCCCTGAGTCCTTCAAGTCTCGCAGGCGCGCCCGAGTCCTCCACTTCCAATCTCCCGAGTCCTCCACTTCCAATCTCCCGAGTCCTCCACGTCCTGCACGCGTGCGCTGCCCGAGTCCTCCGTGGCCACCTGCAGCAAGCGTCTCCGTAGTCTCTCAAGTTTTCTGTGCAAGAGAAGTCGGGCAACCATCACGAATATGCTCAATCTCTGCATGAGCCTCCAAAACATTCAGGCTCACTAGAACTTCAAGGGTCATTTCTACCTTTATGCAAGAAGATGTCTTTTTCCACTGTCTTTTCAACGTCAAGTGTGCGTCTAATTCTCTCTCTCATCCACCATTCTATCTTTAAGCAAGAAGAGATCCGAGTGGATTGCGAGGAATTCATTCCGCTCGAGAGCTCTGCCACCCCATATGGCTAAGCTCGAGCTGGCTGCCAACTCCCCACACCTCTGCCGATTCCAACGCCCAATACGCGTCGCCCGAGTTCACTGATGCTTGGCACGCCTCGCCAGATGCCGATGTTGACTGTCGTCACCGCCCCTGAGCTTGCAACGCCCCTGTTTGGCCGATGCATGACTCCTACGTCTGCCGACTCACCGATTGCTGCCAATGCACACCGAGCTGCTGGCTGGTAACACCGCCGCATGTGGCTGAGCCCGCGTGAACCACCTGTCATGCTGACTCTTTTGTCTTACATGCGCCGCAGACTTCATTCCCAAGCTGGCTGCCGACCTCCTGAGTTTACCGACCTCCTGTGCGTGTCGTACTAAGTTCCTTACGAGAGGTCGCCGACTAAGCCGCTTCCTTCACCCGATCCAACCTGCAGCTGTCGAGCCACCATCGAGCTGCTTTCTCAATCTGCGCATGACGAACGACCAAACTCACCACTGTTCCCGGCTTGCGCAAGACATGCGGCAAAGCTCAGCGCCGACCTTGGCAAGCTACCATGCGGGACATCCGAGATCGGTTCCTCACGCAATGCCCTACGTGATTTATCCTCTAGCAGTTTAATTAAACCAATAGCCCCAACTTTTAAATTCTCATTTAAAAAAATCATCCTTTAACTCCTCATTTATAAAAAGGTCCCTTGTCAAGTTGGGCCCAACATCACGTGGCCCAACTTCCCTGCCTTGCTACTTTTCTTGCGCTGCACAATGGCATCACGCTTGGGAGCTCGAGATCCTAACGTGCGAGATCGGCCACGTAGGGCGGCGGCCTCTGTTCGCTTGTGTCGAGTTCCTGATGGATGAGCTCGGCAATCGTCCGTGCAGCAGCCTTTGTCGCCATTGCTGAGCATCGTGCGAGCTCGGCAACACGCCACGTGGAGCGGCCCTCGTCACCTCCGTTGAGCTCTGTGTGAGCACGACAAACTGTCGCGTGTGAAGCTTGTGTCGTTTCTGCCGCCGTGTGAGTTCGATAACCCGCCGTGTGGGGTGGCCTTGCCATCTCCGTTGAACTCCGCACCCGCCATGAAGCAAGGGCTTCTTCTCTTGCCCCTTGTTTGGGCAAGTTTATAAAGAAGGTAGGCCGGTTAAAAGTGGTTCACAACTTCTTCTCCCTGTTCACAATCGCATATCACATTTCCCCCTTGATTAAAAGTTGTTTATAGCATCTGCTCTTCACTTTCCGTCGAACATCACCTTTCGCCTTTCTTTGAATTACTGGTCGAGTTCATACAGAGAGTAGGCTGATTAAACACTATTCACGCGGCTTGTGCACCGCCCTGACCTGTGCTCGCCGCCATCGACTTGAGTTGTTGATGTCTCTAGCGGAACTCCCACACTCCCGTTCCAACGTGATTGCATACCAACTGACCCCGGCCCGCGGAAAATGCGCTACCGAGTTCCCTGAGCTCGGTTGCCGTGTGAGGCAGCGACCAAGCTCGCCTCGCTCCCGTGCTGCCTGAGCCCGACACATATTCTGTCAAACTCCTGACCTCTCTGCGTTCCCTAGCTGCCAGATGTGTGGCGGTGGCACATGTCGCCCGAGTCCTCCGGGATTCGATACACGTCACTCAGGCTGTCAACAGCAACACTGCCACCTTTGATGGTGCACGCATCAGTCGTCGGGATGTCACGTCATGCCCGAGTTCTCTGTCCGTCGCAAAATCACCCTCATGTACACGCGTATGATGAGGTCCCCCTATCTTCAACTCTTGCTTTCTACAGAAACACTTTCTTCCTAAAGAACAAACCCTATCTCATTCCACAACAAATCATGTGCATGTTTGCTGTTGTGCTCCGACGTCTTTGCTCCTATTCGACGTCGCTTGCAAGCTGTAGTACGACCAAGTCACGGTGGATCGATCCATCAATTTGACAGGTCGAGAAATTGTCAAGCATCATCTCATCTCCGCAATACGCCTTGGTTTTTACCAAGCGTTCCGCGAGTCGTGTGAACCATTCCCTGGTTTGTCATCTACTCCGACTTGGACTCTCTACATCTCTGACCTGTACTTGCAAGGATAATCATGTTCAGTCTGTTATACAACTCGGTCTAGTCAGTTGACCTTTCGCTCCTTCGACTAGACTAGCGGGGAGGCTTATGTTATGGGTGTTATAACCAAATCGAGCCGCACCGCTCGAATCCTATCCACTCGGTCAAAACTCATATTTTGACGCCGATCAACTTGGCCGAACACCGCAAGGAGTCAGTCAAGTTAGGAAGGACTCAGACTCCCCAGGCAGAGTCCTCAGTAGACTCCTCAGGCCGAATCCGAATCCTCAGGCAGAATCCTCAGTAGACTCCCCAGGCCGAGTCCGAGTCCTCAGGCAGAGTCCTCAGCAGATTCCTCAGGCCGAATCCGAGTTCTCAGCAGACTCCTCAGGCCGAATTCGAGTCCTCAGCAGACTCCTCAAGCCGAATCCGAATCCTCAGCAAAGTCCTCAGCAGACTCCCCAAGCCGAATCCGAGTCCTCAGCAAACTCCCCAGGCCGAGTCCGAGTCCTCAGGCAGAGTCCTCAGCAGACTCCTCAGGACGAATCCGAGTCCTCAGCAGACTCCTCAGGCCGAATTCGAGTTCTCAGCAGACTCCTCAAGCCGAATCCGAATCCTCAACAGACTTCCCACGTCGAATCCGAGTCCTCAGCAAACTCCTTAGGCCGAGTTCGAGTCCTCACTCAGGCTGAATCCTCAATAGGCTCCTGACTCTGGGTTGACTCCTCTCTGTTAGTCAGATTCCACCGTCTCAACCCAGACTAAACTCATACGAATTTCACCTCTCAGTGCCCTGCTCCATCACTCCCATCATTTCTTCTGACAGTCTCATACCCCTTAATTATGATCGTCACCCTGACACCCACGTGTGAAGTGACAATAGCATCATATCTCAGCAATGAGACTTGTAATCTGATCGTTCCATATCTCCCTGACAAGATAATAACTAATGATGGGACAACCACCTTAATTAAGATGGGATGTGATTTCATTTCTCTCATACATAAAGACCACTCCCCCTCTGCCCTCAGGTACGCACGCTCACATACATACAATACATCATTGTAGTTCCTTCTTCTTGGTCTCTCCAGCAGCTGACTTGGGCATCGGAGTGGTCGCACCAGGACATCCCCTGGCCTTCCTTCTCACGCTTTCTTTGTGTTCTCAGGTCCCCTCCTTTGGTGTTGAAGACTAGTGGGTGGTGATTTGTCCGGAAGCGGATTTCAACAGGAACAATTCCTTTCACTTTTGTCGACTCCTTCTACATTAAAACTTACACATCCTTCTTTCGGCCTCAATTGTTTGTTTCTGATGTTTCACAAATTAAATTACCCGTTAATTATCAAAGCTTTCAATTAGCTTTTGGCAAACCTTTCAGGGAGTTCTGGGACATATATACTCGTGACTAGAGTCTCTTTGAACAAATTAAATCTGGGCGAAAGGCTTTCCAAACACTAGGAGGTTTCCTCATCTTGATTAATTAATATAAGGCAATTTTAGAATTGTTATTTATCTATTTATTTCTAATTAATTAATTAAATTTCGTTGATGATGAAATGCTCGTCTCATCTTGGCGTCAGCAAGGCACATGAGAATTGGGATCCAGTACTTCCTTCCGTCCCGATCTAACAAAAGGATTTGACAACGAACGCCCTTTCAAATCATCTCGTTAAATGTTAACGTTACACTAATAAAGTACTAACCAAGAATTAAGAAATTAATAAAGCCAAAACATAAAACCAAAATGAATGCAGTGCCTTGTCACTTCTCCATGGACGCAGTGTTGTTGGGTTGGCAATTTGGAATTTATTAAGGATGGTGTAGTGAGGGCAGGTTGGTACAGTGGAATAATAACAACAAATGTTTTTCTAATTAAATCAACTCATCATCAAGACAAGTGTGTTAGTCCACCGTTTTCTTCGGCCATTCTTTGTGCCTCTGTCGGCCTCATTGAAAGAAAAAAATTATTTTAAAATTTTTTAACCCTTTTTTTTTTTTAACAATTTCAAACTTTAGAAATGAATTTTTGCATTTTTCTATCACTTGCAGGTTTTCTATTCAATTTGATTTATTATCTCAAAGTTGTCTAGTGTTGTTTCGATATCTCTTTACAAATTAATTCTATAAAACTATGATCTTTTTGGATTTCCAAATTAATTATTTGTTCTCTTCATTTTGTTTTTAGCGAGCAAATCTAGGCCAATTAGAGAAGGAAATAGCTAGAGACAAAGAATAGAATCAATGCTTTGCTAACAGAATAGGTTTCAGTAATCCCTTAGTTTATGGGATTCGTATCGCACATAGAACCATTCACACAATAAGTTGGGTTAGAACGTCAAGTGACGAGATTAAAATAAAGAAATCTAACCAAGTACCTCTGAAGCCTCCCTATGATATACAAATATCTTTTGGCATGACACTAGCGATTAGACACGACACCCGTCCTATGCAGTGGGTAGACTTGCATTCTTTTCTCCCCCTTTTCTCGTCACATGACTCCTGATCCAGACGCATTATGCAGCACCTCTTGCCTCATCTCCCAATCAAACTCAACTTCCTTTAACTTGGAGATATAATTCATTTGACTGCTGTTACATTTTGCCCATGGACGATGTGTAACGAGCATAAACTTGAGGAGTCTATTGGTATTGGAATAGTAGTTGCTGCTTCTTCAGTCACAGCACGAGCGAGACTTTGAACTGGTCGTTTGCAATAGATCGTGGAAGAAAACAATAAGGCCAGTGAACTCGAGATCAGTCAAGATTTCCAAGGCGAGGAAGAAGGGGAAGCAAGTCACTGAGCTTTCTGAACGTGGAAAAAGCGAAGGCGTCAAATCATTGTGGTAATAATGTTATTGCGACGAAAAGTCCGGAATCAACCGAGAAAAGTGGACACAAGCTCACTGCAAAGAGAACCCAGCTGGGGATCATGGCTGTGGTCGGGGAAAAGCGTCCACTGACAAAGGCCTACTGTGCTCTGCACATGTCGACTCTGGTACGCATCGATTAACTCCCCAATCCGAAGATAATTAACGTTTGAAAGAATAACAAAAACGCTTGCAATTTCTTAAGAGATTGATCCATCGCTTTCCCAATGTGAAAAACCTTTTGTCGAGTTGTTCTATGGCGGACCCACCATGTGCTACTAGCATTCAAATCGGACAGATATAATTTACCACCTGTGAGACCAATCCTGCCTGCCTGCCTGCCTGCCTGCCTTCCTGCCTTCCTTGCTAAATTGTTTCATTGCCTTGCCTCACTACCACACAAGGCGCAAGCTTTGCTCCTGCAGAAAGTGCTTACAGCCTTCCCTTCATTCCTTTCTCCTACTTGAAAGTTGAAAGCAAGCAGTACACGCCACGAATTAAGGAAACACAAGGTCTTTCTTTTCTTGGGACTTGTCCATGGGGAACTGCATGGAGAGAAGTGGAGGTAACAGGCAGAAGAAGGGAGAAGAGAGTGGGCTAGAAAAGGGGGATGACGGAGGCTGCAAGGTGAAGATCCTGCTGACAAGGAAGGAGCTGGAGTGGCTGGTGCTGCACTTGAAGAAGAACGGGGAGCAGAAGCTGGAGGATGTGCTGATGGAGATGGAGATGGAGAAGGAGAGAGGGAAAGGGAAAGGAAAAGGGTGGAAACCAACTCTGGAGAGCATAGTGGAGATCCCAGAGGTCCAGATCATTGACCGCCCTGCTGTTTAAATCAGTTCCCTCAAGAACCTCTTGCTAGGTATGACTCCTATTGGGTACAAACAAGCATATGAGTAGAGACTTGTTTTTTGTTTTGTTTCATCTCCATGAATTAAGTGAGAGGCACAAATCTTCCGATGGTAAGGTGCCTGAGATGGAGGTCCTGTAAATATTTAATATTGCAGTTATGTTTGAGGAGTGAGTTACCGATCTGAACACTTTAATTATATGTTTGAGGATTCTGGGTTTAGACTAGATTCCTACATCTAATATGAGATCCATTTGCATTTTGTAAAAAGAAAAATTCAAGTGACTCGTAATAAGTTGTATTCCTTCTCTTAAGCTTCTTTTAATTGTGATTTTGCCAGTGCTTCTACTTCCAATGAGGTTTTTCTCTCCAGTTCTAGTGTTAATATGAGCTCGATCATTCCTGCGCCAGTAAAAGCGACTGAACTTTTTGTTGACGAGATAAGGCAGATCTGGAAACTTAATCAAGAATAGTGAAATGCTTGTTTTGCCCTCAAACACTAATTGCGGGCATTCAAATGCACCCAAAATTTTCAAATAGTGACTTTGCTACGGACAAATGCACCCAAAATTTTCAAATAGAGACTTTGCTACAGATTGCAGATTCGTATGGTTCTGAAAATAAGGGTGAAACTGCCGTGACATACAAATAAACAATGGAGCGGAATTAATATCCGCTCCATTGTTAATAGTAACGAAAAAAAGACAAAGGGAACGAAAATTTTTACATTCACGTTGCACGCGATGGTGTTCATGGCTAGCCCTTCGAGCCTCATCAGCTCCAGCATCCACCGCAGGTTCGTCACACTCGACTGGCAGGATATATAATGCCTGATGAATGACAGGAAGTCAGTCAACTAAGGATGCCCTCCAACGCCGTACCTTAATTCTCCCTCCCCGCACATAGACAATTAAGTTGCATTGGTCAGGACTAGTAGTGAAGAGATGCACCGGTCGAAAAGCTTTTATTTGTTTATATATACATATTTATTAAGATTTTAATTATGTATAATTTTTATCTTAATTAAATAATCATATATTATAATATTTAAATATATATAATTAATCAAAATATTACTTTAATATACATATCATATTTTTTGTTAAGTATACTCATCATAATTTATTATTATTTTTGGATTGACTCAGTGATGGTAATGAGTCTCGATTCGAGAAAGTTATTTATAGATTAATTTTGTTAATGCTCCCACCTTAAGCTAATGCTTGAGGTCCTAATTTACCTGGCAATATCCTCTTGCGTTGTGACTAAATGTAGTTTCTCGATTTACCTCCTCACATATGGTGGTGGAGCTGACCGTGTAGGGCCGTTAAGATGATCTATTCCACCTTTATACAGAAAAGAGGTCCTAATTTACCTAGTAACATTATTCTATTTAAGTAGATTGGTTTTTAAATATTCCAAATTTTATCAAATTTTTTTTTTTAGAGTACACTTGAGAAGTTGACTGCTAAATAGTTACAAACAATTAACGGTGTCAGCTATTGTCGAAGTTGCAGAGGCGTGGGTCGGGATTCAATCGAACGAAGTGGAAGTCGTCGGCGCTGAAGGTCAAGCGGCGAAGGGAGCGGCCGTTGCGCTGCGTCAGTTGACCATTGTTATGAAACTGACGTGATTGATTGATTGCAGACGAAACACCAAAGAGAGAGTTGTTGGAGTCGAGAGAGGAGATAGATTATGGCGCAAACCCCCTTGATGCATGCGGTTGGAACTTGGAATCACCATCGTCATTGGTCTTCGTATTAAGGTGGCCCTGCGAATGGAGATGTGGAAGCTGCCATGCCTACTTTCAGGACAGCCTTGGTGGCCCTGACATCGAGGGAGACATTGTTGGAAAAAAGAGACCTTTCCCTCTACAATGATTATCTTCTATTTCTGGGGCTTTTCGCCCGATAATTAATCAATTGAAATTAGAAACCAAATTGTGGTCAACTGCACTAGATTTCCCAAGATTATAGTATAATTAAAAAAACTCGAGGATACAACGACTCCACGGGATTCGGTTACTAATTGTCTACAATTTAGTGTTACTTCTTGTTTGGCAGCTGGATTATTTCAAAGGATGGCTAAGAAAACACATCTTGCATTAAATTACTATTCTTTGTTTAAAATATGTACACTGCTGTTTATTCGGCTTGCCGACAATCGTTTCTGGACCACAGTTGGACTTGGTAATGGAGTCGATTGGAATTTGGGAGAAGAATTGGCTTGGCCAGAGCCCATAGCAATCTTTGAGAAATTTCTAATTGTCCATATAAGTTATTTCTGCTGCTTACAGTTTTGATAAAACTTTGTTGATGGTCCAAGATCGCGAAATAAAGACAATTAGGATTTACATGATCACTGGAAAAAAGTCAAGATTAGGAATCCGTTATTTAGGGATTAAGTTTAGTGGTCATTGGAAAATTGAAATGTGTGCCGTGACTTATGGGCAGTGAATGTTGTGGTTTGTGTTGCCGGGAGAAAAAAGGGTGGGACTAAGTTCAGTTAGCTATAAATTATAATTTCGTGGGTCAAAAATTATAATTATGTGAACTTGGTTAGTTAGCATCTTGTTTCTTTTTGATTAAACCTTGGGTCCGACGACTCAACCTATATATGTAATTCTACTGTCGTCTCTGGGACATAGTTGAGTTGGTTACGACAGAGCAGAGTTATTGAAGTGGACAAGGGTCGAATTTCGGTGAAGCCAAGACAATGTTCTCTTCCGTCGTAGTCAACTGCAGCTTCTCGATTTACCTCTCCTCATAGATGGTCATGAGACCGACCGTGTGGGGCCACTGGGGTAGCAAATTTCATCTTTTTGCTGAAGTAATTCTACTGTCAAGCACAAGTTATCTCCATTCTAGAGAGTAAAGACGGACTAGATATATAGAATTAGATTTGATAGGGTGGAAAGAAGAACTTATAAGTGACAGAGTCAAGTCAACAGTCAAACATAGGTAGAGGTTAAAGCGACCACTCGACCCTATCAGCTTGGCTCACCTAACTGCAAAAGACTTAGGCCACCAGACTCCCCCATCAGCTCAGCTCACCCAACTTCAAAGGACTCAAGCTTCTTAATCCCATCAGCTCAGCTCATTCCATTTCAAAGAACTCAGACTTTTTTTTTTTTAACTCCATTAGCTCGGCTCACCCGATTGTAAATGTTTCAAGTCACTTGACTCCCCCATCAGTTTAACTCACCCGACTTCAAAGGACTCGGGCTCCTTTACCCCATCAACTTGGCTCACCCGATTGCAAAGGACTCAGACCACCTGACTCCCTCATTTGCTCATCTCACTCAACTTCAAAGGACTTAGGCTCCCTCAGGCTCCTTGACCCCCATCAACTTGGCTTACTCCACTTCAAAGGACTCATGCTCCTCGACTCCATCAACTCGGCTCACCTGACTTCAAAGCCACTTCACTCCCACCTCTAGGAACTCGGATACTCAACTCAGGGAGTCCAATCTTCAAGACCACTCCCCATCTGCTTCCTTTCCTTATCTATAGTTGGGGCCTACACCCTATGTTGGCTCACTAACAGCTACTACAAATATTCTCAAATGCAGCGTTATAGCTAAATGGAGAGGCAATCATACGATTGCCAGACTTAATCTCCTAGATGTCCCTCTACAGACATGTGGCGCTTAATGATTGGAGAGGTCTTCCATGGTTGTTGGATTTGGTCTCTTCATTGGCTTTGACATGGAGATGCTCTTTGTGTTACTATATAAACCCTAGAGAAGGTGTGTACAAGGATGGTTGCCACACGCACACTCACTCCTTTTCTTCTCCTTCTTCCTTACTGTTCTCATCTTTTAGTCTTTGTGCTAACTTAAGCGTCAGAGTGACTATGCCGAGTCTACCTCGACATCCATTCTAACTCTCGTCTAAGTATTGCAGGTGTTTCAGGAGTTCTCTTCGTCTTCATCATGTCAACCTTATCCCCTCAATAGTTGCTTCTTGTTGATTCACCTCTGCAGATAGAAAGAAGACTGAAGATTACTTTTAGGATAACAACAACCACTAAAGTAAATTTCGCAACCTATATTCATGTTAATGCTCTTAGCAAAGTATCGCTCTAGTACTATTTATATACTTAATTCGAGGTGCCCTCAGAGTGTAGCATAGATGATGGACGCATGATATTTCTAATATAATAGTCAGGCATTGAATCTCGTGGGAATTTATGACCTGTCATTTATCCCACCATATAGTTCCTGTCTGTGTAACCATTATTATAGATATTCACCCACGAGTTAAGAAAGCGGCGTTAATGGGAATTTTAAAGTATTTTAAAAAAAAAGTTACAACTAATGGCGGATATCATCCCTCCATAAATTTATCTCCGGTTGTTGATAGTTGCGGTTACGAGGTTAAACTTTATAATGAATCGTCAAGTATCTAATGGAACGCTTTTAGCTAAGCTATCACATATATATGTTCATCGAATACTTAGAATTTATTCTAATTCCGGACCACAAGAAAAAGGAATTTATTCTATTCCAAACGTAACCATTGTCCACGCTTATCGCTGCAAGTTCGAAGGGTACGAAAGTTTTGTTTAAAAAAAATTGTTATACACTGTAATTGTCTGGTATTATAATATCAAGACGATCACTCTATATGTGGATCTGTATAAACTGGTAAAGTAATTAAATGAGCGGCTGTGAGATTCTAATTGAAATTACCTTTTGGTCCACCCTTCTGCTTGACATGCATTGTCTGGAATCTCACTTGAAGACCTGAACCCATCACATATAATCAGAATCATCTACTATTATATCTAATTAGACTAAACTTTGTGAAGTATGTAACAGTTCGTTTGGGAGGAGGTGAGGGAAATGGAAAGAAGGGTAAAGGAGGAGAAAGAGAATCTTAATCCTTATTTGGGATGGAGTGAGTTAAGAAGGGGAAAGGGAGAAAAGGGTAAGTTTTACCCTTGCATGCCCATTAATGACATAATTCCTTATACCTTGATTTAGGATGTAAAGAAGGGGAAGGAAAACTTAAAAAATATTTATTTCAATTTTATCCTTATGTTAAAATATCAATTATTAAAATAACTTATCTATTAGGTTAATTTTTGCACAGTCGTCCTCATCACATAACGCGAGTCGTCACAAGGTATCACTCGCACTCCTTGACCTCAACTTTCGTCGTAAATTTCTTTGAAGAAATATATATAAAAATATTGATTTATCCTTTGTCATACTAAAGTATACAAATTCTATATTTTGCATATTTATTGTATGTTTACTCATTATTTTAAATTATTTTAAATTTATTTAAATCATAAATATTAATTTTAGTTGGTCTCATAAGATGATTTTGACAGGAAAAAACTTACATCCATAGATTTAATGAACTATATATTTTTTTTTCATATATAGATTTATTTTAAGAAGTAGAAGTATTTTTATAATTTTATATATTTAATCTTCAATCCTTTTCTTTTCCTCCCAAACAAGATAACATATATTACGTTAATGAATCTTTCCTTCTTCAACAAAAATATAAATACTTCCCTTCCCCTTTCTCTCTCTCTTCGCCTCCCTTCCTTTTTAGTTAATGAACTTTCACTCGTCCAATCCAAACAGAGGGTAAAAGGCTCACCCTTGTTCGCCTGCAAGTTGGTGTTAACGGCCATGGCGTGGACCGATCGACAGCCTCGCCTGCGGTTGCCAGTCATCCTGCTGCCCTCCCATCCATCACCTCTGATTTAAAAAGAGAAATGATATGCAACATGAAAAAATGTAACATAAAATCAACATAACACACTCAATTGCATGACTATATGTCCTACTGCATGGATATGGGGGGTCCCACTACATGCAGTGTGTCATGTTAATTTCATGTTGTATTTTTTCATGCTACATATCATTGCTCTTTAAAAAAACCATCACAACGTCTCCTCGACTTTATAACACATCATGCGGAGAGTACCAATAGTTAGGGTGATGTGGTGGAGAGGTGTTACCGACGGTGGAAGGGTCTAGAAGGTGCTTGACGTCGAAGATAGCCCCAGTGGCGGCGCCGGCAGACTTCTCGATTCGGCGTGACCCGATGTCCTCGTAGTACCATCTGCCATTCTTGTATCCATCCTCCAGGAAAAGCTCTGCGTGTCTCGCATCCATCACTTGCATCGTCCCTGCGTACAGGAGAATTAAATATAGGAAAAAATTGATAGGGTAATCTCATCATAAAACTCTAAACTCTACTCAATTCTTAAGAAATCATAAGTATAATAATCAGAATTGCGGAAGCATACTAGGATTCATGGTTTTCAGTTGATCTAGAGTCAAGATCTTCAATTTGCAGAGTTTCTTAAGATTCCAGAGAGTTTTGTCGATGGGGAACAAAACTAAAGCGTCGTCCTGCAAACTGGGGACCATAACCCCTTTTATAATTATCCAACTTTGCATATTTCTAATTTGGCCCCTCAACAAATTAGAAATTGCACATATGGTATCCACATTATTATATTCATGATAATTAAGCCCTTAAGTCAAATTCTTTAAACATAATTTTGATCAC